>CAJQZJ010005020.1:12244173-12254505 GCA_907164525.1 Lophiomys imhausi
CCTTACTGTTCCCATACTCCAGGTAAAGGGAGACTGGACGTTAAAAGGTTTCATAAGAGAAAGGCACAGGAAACAAGCTAGCTTACTGAGTCTGGACAGTTGTCAGCTCTGACGACTGTTCCATTTGTTCCTCCAAACTAGTTTTTCCATCTTCCTTTTTCCAGAAAAAGAAACAAATGCTCTGACCCCAAGGTAGCTTGCTCCAGGGTGCATGTCCTGGAGGTGGCAGAGTGGGCGGCATACCCATTTTGCAGATACACCCTTAGCACTGAGTCCTGCTGCTTCTAAAGATGCCGCAGGGGCAACCTGAGCTTCTCTAACAAATTTCCTCCCAAAGCCTCATGGTCCTAAGCCCTAACCACCCTGAGCTCCACGCATCTCACACACAGCTCTCCAGGACAGCTTACACAGTGTCCCTGACCACAGTCAGACCCCTCTCGCTGCACCTCCTACCTCTGCTCACCGTTGGTCACAGGTATTGTTACCTGGTCTTGTGGATGACTGTCCAACATCTGCTCTGCCTGTAGACTCCAAGTCCATGTTAGTACCCCTATTTTTCTACAGCTCCCTTGCAGCCTGCTCCCAGGAATCCCTCTGTCATAGATGCCTCTAAAGGACAAGGCCAAATGCACTGTAAGTCCTGCTGTCCTAAGGTTCAGAGGAGACACCAGCTTCTGAGTCAAGATGCAAATTCTGAGTCAAAGGATGGGGAAAGTGATGAGGGACATACAGATTGTCCCTACCTGCGTCTATTCCTGAGGCCTGTGGGTTCTGCCTTGTGTGCACAAACACGCACACACAGCTCATGACAAATACATACTTCAAGACTAGCTTGGACAACATGAAACCCTGTGTCAAAAAAACAAAATACAAAAACAAAAAACCTAAATCTACCTTTTAAACCCCTGATGTGTATCATCAATCTTTTCTTTTGGCATTCATCAAGTGTGTGTCTGTCTGACTGTCTGTCTGTGATGCTGGGGATTGAGCCTAGGAGCTTGTGTACACCAAAGAAATATTCCATCACTAAACTACATCCCTAGCCTAGCTATCAATTCCTTTTAAAAAATATTTTTTTATTATTTATTTATTTATTTAGGTTTTTTGAGATAAGGTTTCTCTGTGTACCTCTGGCTATCCTGGAACTCACTCTGTAGACTAGGCTGGCCTTGAACTCACAGAGATCTGCCTGCCTCTGTCTCCCAAGTGCTGGAATTAAAGGCAAACATCACCACACCCACCCATTACAGACAGTTCAGAACTGCCATGTGGGTAATGGGATTTGAACCTAGGTCCTTTGGAAGAGCAGTCAATGTTCTTAACCTCTGAGCCATCTCTCCAGCCCAGTATTTTAATTTTTTTTATTATGTGTATATGTGTGCGTGGTTCTGTGCATATTTGGTGCAGTGCCCACAAAGACTAAGAGAGACCACTGGAATTTCTCCAGCTGTAGTTACAGGAGGTTGTGAGCCACTTGACCTGGGCACTGGGAACCAAACTCAGGTCCTCTGCAAGAGCAGAATTGAGCTCTTAACCACTGAGCCATCTCTTCAGCCTCCAACTTTCAACTCTCAACCCAGTGATCAGATATAATAACAATAAGAACCTAAATTCTTTGGACTGCAATCATGTGGTGTTATTCTGTGTCACTCTCCAGTGAATCCTTTTTGAATCTTTGTGAATCCGACCCCCACCCCTCTGTTGTATTCAGACATCTAGCCCAGTGTCTGTACCATAGCCAGTGGAGTCCCCAATAGTAATATTTGCTTCTGTCTTCCCTCTGCAATTCCTGCCTTTTAGCTCAGAAGTTCTAAGTGGCCTCAGAAGTTGATGTCTGCCCTGATGCCAAGGCTTCTTGGGACATTTGGTTCACCTTCCTTCAGGCATATCAGTTATCAGTTAGGAGAGGAGCAAGCCCGAAAAAACAAAAACAAAACACAAAACAAAACAAAAACCCTGCCTGCAGTTTGGAACAGTATTTGGCTGGGGTCAGGCACTCTGTGGGAAGAGTCCTAGGTTCCAGGGAGCCAAAACCAAAGCAGGCCAAGAACTCTTTGCCTTAATTTGTTGCCTCTAAATTCCTCCCAGAAATGAGGCGTGTCAGTCTTCAAACTCTGGGTTTTATGAGGTAATTATAGCGATTACTATAAATCTCCTGTGTGTTGTTTTCAAAGGGGTAATTTAGTGGAGGAACCAGGCACCATTTTCGTTTCTCATTAAGTGATTAGGTTTGTTTGGCAAATCCTGACACCAATGGCTGGAGGCAAAATCCGCTGGACTTGGCTGAGGCAATTCAGAGCCTTCACAAAGCTAAGCAACTAGCACTTCCTCACTGCCCCAGCCTCTCTGCCTGAAGGAGCTGGAAGAAGTCCTTTCATTGGGCAAAGGAAGAGGAAAGTGACTGCCCATATTACACTGCAGTAGAGCCAGGCTCTGCCTCTGGGAGCTCTTCTGGGCCACAGTAAACGTTTCCTTATTTTAAATTGTTTCTTGTTTATATTTGACCTCCAGCAGAAAGCTGGACTAACACCGTGAGGTACAATGAAATAGCCATAGTTCTTGTCCATCAGCTATTGTACCAGGCCTGGACATGTCCTCCGGACTTCACGCTAAGTAAATGAGTAATGCCCTGGAAGATCAAGGCAATATGAATTTGGTTTTCTGTGAAAGTTTAGTACAGGAAGCAAACAGGATTAGAAGAGGCTTCCTGGAAGAGACGAGACTTCAGTTGACCTTGCAAGACCATTTCCGATTCTCAGACTTTTGCATCAGGCACCTTTTGGTACAAGTCCTATTTCAGATGCTACCGTCATTGGTAAGCCTCTAAACAAGTTAGCCCCCATGAAACCCTGTTCTCCTTGCCTGTGAAGTAGAATAATAGCAATAGCTGCCTGTAGTTCCATCCTGAGGCTGAGAGAAGAGTTTATCATAAGGAGGAAATGATCAGTGACCTATAAATATATTGTCTTTTGTTTGTTTGTTTTTGTTTAAGGAATCCAACCCACTCTGTGGTTCCTGGGGGTCATGCTGGGACCTGTGAGGGAAAGTGTCAAGAAAACACTTTGTGAGAGATTCAGCTGCATCTATATAGTCAGCTCCCATCCCTTGGGGGTTCAAGCAGAGCTGTGTGGTGGGGTAGTGAGGAAGGTTGTAGGAGGCAGAGTAGCTGGGCTGTCCATCACTGCTCAGAGATGAGGAAGAACTAGGAGTGCCCTGTGTTTGAGGGTAGTTAATACCCTAAAATTAGCTAGTTTAACAGCACTGGAGTTTATAGGTACAACACTTGCCTTGTGGAAGCTCGCTTAGGGCTGGAGATAGGGACCATGTCCTCTCCAGGTAGGATGACAAACTTACCTGACTAAATCATTCTGGGTTTAGCACCAATGCCCTCAGACTTGGGCAAATCAGGCTGATGGGTCATATCCTGTCTAGGACACATGGAAGTCTGCTGTCCCATCCTTGGGGTGTCACCCAGCCTACAGATCTGCCCATGAAGCTCTGGGATACAGTTACCTCGAGATGACTAGCCACCATCCCATACATAGGTCAGGAACAGCAAGAACTCCTTGGTGGCTGCTGGCTGAGGACAGAGGATGAAGAGCTGAGCATGGTCCCCTTCCAGCATGTAAGTCTCAGTCTTTGGTCATAGCCAGCTTTGGGTTATAACTGTCAGTGAGGAACAGAATGGTACTTTACAAAACCAGTCCTCTGGTACCCAAGACCCATCTTCCCCAAGCCAAGCTCTATCACTGAAATCCCACCATCCTTTTGTGAGATGTGACCATGTTAGGATTGTGTTCTAGTTGCCTCCAGCCAACAGCAGCCTCAGGGTACAGTTCTTTCTGGTGGAGAAGGGTTTTTTTCCATTTTTTAAAATTAATTTTTGTTCAAGTTATATCTCAATCAAAGTTCCCTCCTTCCTCCCCTCCAGGTCCCATCCTCCCTCTCTCCCTCTTCCCCATCTCCATCCTTTCCTTCTCCTTGGATGAGGGAAGGCCCCACATATCAAACTCCCTCAATTCATCAGTCACATGAGGGCTAAGAGCTTCCTCTGTACTAGAGCTTGATATGGCAGCCCAGCTAGGGTAATGTACTCTTCTAACAAGCAATAGGGTCCATGACTTGCTGCTGATGGAGTTTTTCGTATGCTAGTTATGCTAGGTTCCTGTCTGTTTGGGTCTGTGGGTTGTAGGATGGTTGTCCTGTGCTATATGGTTAATATCCAGTTATAAGAGAGTACATACCGAGCCAGGCATGGTAGCACATGCCTTTAATCCAGCACTCTGGAGGCAGAGGCAAGCAGATCTCTGTGAGTTCAAGGCCAGCCTGGTCTACAAAGAGAGTTCAGGACAGCCAGGGCTCTGTTACTCAGAGAAACCCTGTCTTGAAGGAAAAAAAAAGAATACATACCATGTTTCTTTCTGGGTCTGAGTCAGCTCACTTAGGATGAGCTTTTCTAGTTCAGTCCATTTGGTTACAAATTGCACGATTTCATTGTTTCTGATAGCTGAGTAGTATTCCATTGTGTAAATGTACCACAGTTCTTTTCATCCATTCTTTAGTTGAAGGACTTCTGGTTTGTTTCCAGTTTCTGGCCATTATGAATAAAGCTACTATGAACATTGTTGAGGCAATGTCCTTGTGGTTTGGTGGAATATCTTTTTGGATATATGCCCAGGTTGGGTCTTGAGATAAAACTATTACTAATTTTCTAAGATATTGCCAGATTGATTTCTGAAGTAGTTGTACAAGTTTTCACAAACACCAGCAATGGTAGAGTGTTCCTCTTTTGGAGGAGAAGTTTTTAAAAGTGGAGAAGTGACGCTTGGGGTTGTGGGGAGGAAACAAGCCGGGGAACCTGGAGTCATACCCAGAGGACCACAAGTGTGAGGATGCAGAGAAAAGAAAGAGCTTAGGCCCACATGTCACCAGCTATGATAAACTGACTGCTTGCCTTACCATGCTCGCTTTCTCTTGAGGGCCTCCTAAAGAGATTGGAGGAATAAGAAGACGTCCTGATTAGCTTTAATTTACAAATTGACACAATCTAGTGTCATCTGAGAGGAAACCCTTGATTGAGGAATCACCTAGGTCAAATCGGCCTGTGGGTATATCAGGGATTGTCATGATTATCAGTTGATGCAAGAGTACCACACTGGGCAGCACCAGCCCCAGGCAGATGTCCTTGGGCTGTAAAAAACCTAGGTGATAGATGACTTCAGAGATGGCTCAGTCATTAAAGGCTAGGCTCACAACCATAGAAAGAGAGAGAGAGATAAAGAGAGATAGAGAGAGAATGAAAGAAAGAAAGAGGGAGAGAGAGAGAGAGAAAGAAATAGCCTGGCCTACAAAGTGAGTCCAGGACAGTCAGGGATACACATAGAAACCCTGTCTCAAAATAAAAAAAAGGAAGGAAAGAAAGAAACAGTGTCTCTGGGCAGTGGTGGCACATGCCTTTAATCCCAGCACTTGGGAGACAGAGACAGGCAGATCTCTAAGTTCAAGGCCAACCTGGCCTACACAGCAAGTTCCAAGACAGCCAGGGCTACACAAAGAAACTGTCTCAAAGAAAAAGAGAGAGAGAGAGAGAGAGAGAGAGAGAGAGAGAGACTCCTAAATACAACAGGACTGATGCACATATGAACTCAGAGACTGGCAGCATGCACAAGAGCTGCACAGGTTCAAGATACATGAGGTCCCAGCATTGAGAGGGTAAAATGGACACAGAATTCCACCCCTAAGCCACAAGCTGTCTGCAGTTGATGTTCACTGGTAAAGAGAAAATTGGTTTTCTCCAGTGTAGTGTCACTGGGTTTATTCACCACACTTCAGGGAAGCCCCATGTACAATAGTTGGCCAACACAAAACGAACTCAGTGGTATTTTTGTGGAGTTTTTGTCTCATTTTGCTTTGTTTTGACATTTTTTTGTCCTATTGGCCTTTTGCCTGTTTTGATTTTCATTTTTGTGTTTTTTTTTGGGGGGGGTGAGTTGTTTTCTGTTTCTTGGTTTTTGTTTTGAATAAGAGAGAGGGAAAGAACATGAAGATGGGTGAGTAGAGAGAGAGAGAGAGGTGGGGGGATCCGGGAGGGATTGGGGGAGGGGAAACATGATCAAAACATATTTTATGAAAATAATGAATTAAAAATTATATTTTCTTTTTTTTTTGTTTTTTTGAGACAGGGTTTCTCTGTTTAACAGCTCTGGCTGTCCTGGACTCACTTTGTAGACCAGGCTGGCCTCGAACTCGCAAAGATCCGCCTGCCTCTGCCTCCCAAGTGCTGGGATTAAAGGCATGCGCCACCACCGCCCAGCTATATTTTCTTTTTTAAAAAGGGAAGAAAGAAAGCTAAATATAAGCTTGTGAGCAAGCTAGAGAGCTAACCAGAAAATAGAATTCCTCTGTGGTCCCTGCTTCAAGCTCCTGCTTGAGTCCCTGCCCTGACTCTCTTCAATAATGGGCCATGACCTAGAAGTATAAGCCAATAAACCTTTTCTTTCTCCAGGTTGCTTTTGGTGAGAGAGTTTTATGACAGTAACAGAAAGAAAGCTGGAACAGAAGGATACAAGTTCACAATGATAAAGACAGTGGGTGAGGGAGCCTTAGTAGACAAGTCATCGCAAAAGATTTCAGGAGTATAGCAGCAGGTGGAAGGCTAGACTCTGGCAAGAGAGCTGAGGGTGTCTGTGTCTGTTGGGAGTGCAAAGAAAGACATGGCCAAGAAACGGTAGTTTACCCCCCTTAGCAGAGCCAGAAAGTCCCAGAATGTCGAATGAATTAATAGTCTACCCTAGGCAGCCTATTTTTCCACTCTGCATAGAACACTAAAGGGTCTATATTGACTCTCCAAAGGGGAAAGCTGTGGACCTCTAAGGAACACGAGTGACCATAACAGACCTTCCATGGATGGTGAGAGTAGAAGGAAGTTATCTAGTGGCTGATGGGAGGTGCAGCCACCAGCTCGTACATTTTACACTTGAGTGTGAACTAACAAAGGTTACCACACATGAGAGGACTGCCTCCAAACCCATAGTAAGACAAACACATAAAATGACCTCAGGAAACAATGCAAGAAACAGAAAAGAACTAAAAATAGATTTTTTAAATTCTGTTAATATCCTCATAGAGGTTCAGTAAGAAACTGAATCCATCAAATAAATATGGCATGAAAGAAAGGAGAAGAAATAGCCAAGAATACTTAAAAACCATACATTTTAAATCTTAATACAATGTTTTAAAGGTCAAATAACCTTCACATGAAACTTATTTTTAAACAGACGAAAGTAAAGGAGGAAAAAGCTGTATGTGGCTGATCAGAGGTTGCCATACCCTGCCTGGTGTAGCAGTTTTCTTTTGTTGCACAACAAATTACCGCCAGCTAGCAGCTCCAAACAGCATTGTTTCATTCCTCGAAGTTCTGTCTGTCAGAGTTTGGGCAAGTTCAGCTGGATTCTGCTCACTGGAACTCAGAGGCAAGCTTTTATCTGGAAGTTCTGGGGAAGAGTTCACCACCAGGCTCATCCAACAACCAGAAGAATTCAGTTCCTTGGAGATATAGCCCTACTTCCCCTGAGTATTTGCTGTCAACTGCAGGCCACTCTCAGCTCCCAGACTTTCTCTCTTCTTAGCACAGGGTCGTCTCCTCCTCCTCCTCCTCCTCCTCCTCCTCCTCCTCCTCCTCCTCCGCCTCCTCCTCCTCCTCCTCCTCCTCCTCCTCCTCCTCCTCCTCCTTTTTGTTTGTTTGTTTGTTTTTCTTTTCTTTTTTTGAGACAGGGTTTCTCTGTATAATAGCCCCGGCTGTCCTGGACTCACTTTGTAGACCAGGCTAGCCTTGAACTCACAGAGATCCACCTGCCTCTGCCTCCCTAATGCTGGGATTAAAGGCGTGCGCCACCACGCCCGGCTCCTCTCCATCTTTAAAGCAGCTGTGGATCAAGTGCTTCTCATGCCTGGTCCTCTTTGGCTTTCTTCTGTCCTGCCGACCAGAGAAACTTTTTTTTTACAGTGGGCTCTTATGACTTGATTGTGCAGTCTGATAATCTATCCTTTGCCATAAAGCAGAATCACATGCTCAAAGGGGAAAGGACTGAATGAGCGTAAGGGCCCCTGGGCAGCTTTCTGCCCTAGATAGACAGACCATCACCCTTGAATAACTCCCTCCTCTGTGAACTACCAGGTAATTGTACAAGGGGATTTAACAGCTGGAGCTGAGGAACTGACCATACAACCTAAGACATGGGAACACTTAGTCAAAACCAACCATGTCACCTGAGCCATTTAAATCAAAACTGAGAATTTTATCCAGTCAGCAATAGAGGTAACAGATGCAAAAGATGAGGAAGGTTCTGCCCTCCTCCGCTGTGCTGAAGATGGAATGGCACACAGAAAAGACATGAGAGCAGCTTCCAGAGCCAGGAACACCTACCTGATGATCAGCAGTCACCAAAGCAATGAGGTTCTCTGCCCTTCAGTCGTAAGGAAGAAGTTTGGAGGTGAATCTCCCAGGCTCTCCAGGAAGAGCCTGGCCCAGCTGACGTCTTGAGTTCAGGCTTATGTATGACCCCGGGGGATGGCAGCCCAGCTGACTCTTCTGGACTTCTGGCCTGTAGAACTCGAGGTAATAAGCAGGTTGTAAGTCATCTAATTGTGGTGACTTATTGTGCAGCCGTAGAAACCAAATACTCCAGTGTGCCCGTCAGCCTCATGCTTGTCCTTTGTTGATGTCCTAAGAGTCCCTCTGGACTGTTGCTTAATTTAAGCTCACAGACCACAGACAGACATGCCTGGGCTTCCTCTGTGAAGTCAAACCAAACAGGGATGCAAAGGCACATGCCTCCACCCTCCCTCCTTCTGTCCCCACTTCTCTAGAAAGTTCTCCACAGCCTCCCTCTGCCCTTGGTCTGCTGTTGTATGCCCTGTGCTGTACTGGTCACATGTGCAGCAGCAGACCCTACATCTTTGGAAGGACATCAGTCTTGCAATTCCAGAGATTCTCAGGGCCCCGCTGTAACGGACTGTGGGAGTGTCTGTTGGAGTCTAAGCTACTCAGTGAAGAGGCAGAAATGCTCCTGCCTGAGAATCTAAAAAGCATAGGTTTCACAACTTCCTGTCTTCCTGTCCTTACCTTGTGTGGGGTTTTAAAAACTCCTCTATACATGCATATGATGTGTGTGAGTGGAGATGTGTGCACCACAGTGCGTGTGTGGTGGTCAAGCAGGCTGACATGTCCTTGCCTTCTGTCTTGTTGGGACAGGCTATCTTTTTTGCTCACTGCTGCATGTGCCGTGGCGGTCCTTGAACCTCCGGAGAAGCTTCTGCTTTGACCTCCTATCTCCCCATGGAGAGCTGCGATTACAGGTGAGGTGCACATGCGGTCTCACCAGGCTCCTGTGTAGCTCTGGGGACTCAGGTCCTCAGCCTTGCATGGGGAGTGCTTTACTTACTGAGACATCCCCTCAGTCCTTACCTTGTGTTTAGAAACTAACATCTGTAACCCTGAAACACAAAAGGCCGGGCAGTGAGTGTTGAAGGCCAGCAACCTCTTTGGCCTCATCAGTGGAGGTGTGGGTTATATTCTGGCTGGGTGTGAGCTCCTTTACTCCATCACTTCAATGTGTTCTAGCGAGTCGGGCAGCTCTGCATTGGGAGAGTCTGAGATAGGCTGAAAATCTAGTGAAATTTTGACAGCTGCTCCCACAGAAGGGTTGGGTAGGAGCCATGTATCTATCAAAACCTGGCAAACTCACTTATGTAAGGTGCATGGTTCTGCTGGAGGGGGTTTTGTTTCCATGGTATGTTCCAGGAAGAAGATAAAAATGAATGCAGGGGACACTGGGAAAAAGTCAGGGTTGGACCCACAGGGCTCTGTGCAGAGAACCAGAAGAGGAAGGTGCAGGCTTGTGTGTGCACAGAAACTGGCCAGCTCTCAAGAGCGAGAGGCGGCCACAGAATGGACTCTGGGCTCCCCTTGGTGGCTACATTGATAACTACACCTAACAGACAAAGTGCTTCACTTATTTCCCATTGTGAGGACCACTTATCCAGGAAGAATACTCTTGTGACTAGAAAAAAAAAAGATTTATGTAAATGCATCTGTGTTTAATGTTTTGTGTCTGTGTGCTTTTGTGTTTGGTGTTATATGGATGTTTTCAAATAATGAATGCATGTACCATTTATGTATGTACCTAGAGAGTCTATGTATAGGTTTTGTTGTGTGAGTTGGGTATGTAAATATTCCCTAGGTGCTAGTATGCAAGTATGGGTTTATGTGTGCTAGTGCCAAACCGTGTGTGTGTGTGTGTGTGTGTGTGTGTGTGTGTGTGTGTGTGTGTG
>CAJQZJ010005020.1:12254515-12268149 GCA_907164525.1 Lophiomys imhausi
GTGTGTGTGTGTGTGTGTGTGTGTGTGTGTGTGTGTGTGTGTGTGTGCTGTATCTGTTGGTATGATCGCTCATGTGCTTATGTCTGAGTGCATGCGTTAATGTAACTTCTCAGGACTTGGCTTTCTTTTCTGTTACACATTGAAATAGTTAAGCTCCATAATCTTATTGTTTGTTTAAAGTTTGCTCTTGGATGCGGGCCTGCTCTAGAATAACTAGCAGATGCAAAAAGCATCCATTATGTATTTTTGCAATTAGCCAAAAACCCAGAAACTTTTCTTAAATAACAGACACAATTCTGTGGGTTGCTTATTGCTGGGACCCACCTCCTAGCCAGCTTGCCTTGGGCCTGGCCCCAATATAGGCCAAGCCAGAGAGGGTTTTCAAAATGTCCCAAGTGAGATGGAAAAACCCATTAAGGGTTTCAGAATAGAACTCAAGGGAGTTTACAGGGAGAAGGAAGAGAGAGGAGGTGGTGGTGGAAGGGGGCAGAGTAGGGAGAAGAGAAGGAGATAAAGAGGAGGGAAGCTTCCGAAATCCAAAGTCCTTTGTGGAACTGGCTCATATAGCCTAACGGTCACACAGCTTTCTGGTCTGTGTTCAGTCACATAATCACAAGGACACAGTCGGTACTCTTTATCCTCTCACAAAAGATGAGTGCCCTTCCCCACTTCCCTTTGCGTGTTCCCTTTTCACACAGGGGCCTTCACTCCTGATATCAGGAGGCTCTCCTGTATCTTTCATTGTTGTCTTTTTCTAGTGCTGTTTCTCTATGGAAGCACATAGTTCCTCTTCTCCACTACAAAGGTACCTCCCAACCACTAGTAGCTATCCTTCCAGCAGCCTTTGCTGAGCAGTTGCCCCTGGGAGGCAGAAAGAGAAGCCAAAGGACCATCTCAGCATTTGGGTTCTCATAAGAAAGCACAAATCGTCATGATGCTCTGACCCTTTCCTCCATCTCTGTGGCTAGGGAATTCCTGTATCCTGGGTCTCAAGAAGGTCTAAGACTGTATCTGGGGTTTTAGGTGACCTCAGACTCAGCTACAACTCAAACATGATGGCTACTGAACTACAGAACCTCAGGGCTGGAAGACTGTTTGCATGTGTCTAGGGTAGGGGACTTATGTGCTTAAGAAGTCCAACTGACTGTTGGGGACTCTTCCCTTAGGTAGGTCTTCCTTACACTACTCCTACACCCCCACTCTGCCCTCAGGCCATGCTTGGCACATCTACTCCACCTGTGTGCAGAATCTGTGTGGGTCCTTTGCACTCTTCCAACTTTTTGGGGTCATAGAAACTTCCAAGTAAGATAAGAAGAGCAGTCTGGCATCCCCTTAGCAACTCCCGTAGTGAGAGAACATCAGGGACTCTCTTGTAGCTTTCCCTCAGTCCCGGAGCTTCTGGAATGGCAGACAAGGCAACTTTTTCATTTGTGAGCTTTCATTATGTGCCTACCAGTTGTCAGTCCACTCACACTAAGAACCTATTCTGTGCTAGGTAGGCACTGTGGATTGACTTGGTTCCTTGCCCACAAAGCTGAGTGGCTGTAAGTCCCTAGCATCTATCCTGGTTGCTTTAAGTATAGAGGTTCTTAGATTACCAGCATCACTTGAAAGCTTGTACAGAATATTAGTTCTAATGTGCTAGAAATCTTTTAGAGAGAGAGAGAGAGAGAGAGAGAGAGAGAGAGAGAGAGAGAGAGAGAGAGAGAGATTTGGTCAAACACAAGATTGACTGGTTCAAAAATCCACAGGGTGGGCCGCATTCTGGATATGACCAGCCCTCACAAATATTCTGTTTGAGAACCACTGGTTGGATTCATGCAAGGAGCCTTTAAAATCAAACTGTATTTCCTGGAGGCAGAGCCTGAGGCATTGGACATTTGTTTTAAACATGGTTTAAAATACATAAATGTAGTAAATGTTCATGAAGTCCTGTTGCATGGTAACAGCAGTTCTGGAGCATCATGGGATGACTGCTTCGCCTTTCTAAGTCCTTAATTGGGAGGTGGTAGAAAAAGCTGCTGCCACAGGAAGAACCAGGGGAGTCGGGGTCTCAGCCTAACTCTGGTTCCAGATGTCTGGAGAGCCTTGAGGATGCTTCTCTCTTCCATTACACAAAAGCTTAGTAAGATCTGCACTTACCCCCATCCTTGTCAGTAAGAGAATATGGTACAAATAGAACTCAGTCTTTAAAGCATCTTTCCACACTCAACAGCTGTCATGAGTCAGTGCTGGCTAAATGGTTCAACTGGTAAAGGTACTTGCTGCCAACCTACCAGCCCAACTTCAGTGCCTGTGACCCACGCAGTGGGAGGAGGGCAACAGCTCCCGCAAATTGTTCTCTGACCACCACTGTACACAGTGCTGCTTGTCCCCACCCAATAACTTAATTAATTAAAAATTTTAGATAAAGAAAAGAAGCAGAGTGTTGGGTGTTGGGTATTGGAGAGATGGCCCAGTGGTTAAGACCACTCCCCGCTCTTCCAGTAGTCCAGAGTTCAGTTCCCAGCTCACAACTACCGGGAACTCCAGCTCCAGGAACTCTAACACCCTCTCTGGCCTCCTTGGGCACCTGCACACATGTAGCATACATGCAAATACATACACGTGCACACACACACACATAACTTTTTTGAAAAAAAAAAAGTGCCAGCTGGGCATGGTGGTACATGCCTCTGTAATTCCAATATTCAGGATACAGAGGCAGGAGGATCATTGTAAGTTTAAGGCTAGCCTGGTCTACATATGAGTTCCAGAGCAGCCAGGACTCTATGGCTAAATACTGTCTCAAAACAAAACAACAAAAATCAATACAAAACAAAATAAAGGACCAGAGAAAGAGCTCAGCAGGTTAAGGCATTTGCCACCAAGTCTATAGTCTGAGTTTGTTCAGGACCCACATAGAGAACTGACTCCCACAAGTTGTCCTCTGACTTCCACGTGCACACTGTGGCAAGCTCACGTACACACACTCACACACACGTGCACACACACTAATAATACATTTTTAATTGTATTTTATGTGGATACAAACCATGGCATAAGCATGCCCCACCCCCCTAAATTCAGTGCAATAAAAACAACAGAAACACCACAATGCCCGACTAAAAGAGAAGACGCTGCAAGTATTCCAGTTGATTCTTGCCTAGTTTCAATAAATATAGTCATTGTTAAAGCCCTGAGGATATACTATAATTCTATAAGGTTTCAAGCAGACATTTTTACTAAGTGGTTTCAAATCTAAAACATAAACCAGAAATTTGCCTTTGTACGACAGAGATTTTTCCATGCCCTAACACAATAATAGTGAAATAGAGTTACAGTGGGTCAAAACAAAACTAGGGCTAGTGAGAAGGCAGGTCAATCATTTGCCACGAAAACCTGACAACCAGACTTCATCACAAGAACCCATATAAAGGTGGAAGGGGAGAACTGACTCCACAAAGCTGTCCCCTGACCTCCACGTGCACACTGTGGCAAGCTCACGTACACACACTCACACACACTAATAATACATTTTTTTAAAACTAGTAATGGATGAGATGTCTGCCAGGATGAGGTTTTCTGGTCATAGTCCCTTTTCTTCTTTACCTCTGAGAGTCACATTTTAAATCTTTCTGAGTCGTATGTTAAAAGCAGAATGGAGCTGATGGTGTCCAAAGTCCACCTTCCTACTCCATACTGCTTTATGTTCAACCACTCCCAAACTTCAGAGGCCATGACAATAAAATCCCAAGGGAATCACAAGCCTACCCTACTGCGCTCTGAAGTTCAGAGACAACCTTGGAGCTACAGATACTGCCAATGTTTGTTGTTGGTTTCGTTTTTTGTTTTTTGTTTTTCTGTGTCTTCTTTCCAACAAGTATTTATTGAGGACCTACTATGCACTTCTTTCCAACAAGTATTTATTGAGAGCCCTCTATGTACTTGGGTCCTGGGAAACAGGGACTCATGAACTGATGTGGGTTTAGAGGGTTATTTTGGTTTTTGAGGCAAGATCTCACCATGTAGCCTTGGCTGGCATGGAATTTACCATGTAGACCAGACTGTCCTAGAACTCACTATGTAGACAAGGCTGGCCTAGAATTTACAGAACTCACCCACCTCTACCTCCCTCGAGCTGGCTCTAAGGCATGCAGCACCACCATGACTGGCAATAAAACTGATATTTTGATTGTTGTGTAAACATATGGAACTTTCAAAGAATAAAAAATACCAAACTTGTTGCTAAGAGACAAGCAATATTTGCTTATCTAAATATAAGAGATAGATAGGGCATCTTCAAAAACCTCAAGAGATCTGCAGAATATGGCATTCAAAGATGTTTTCTTAACTTAAGACTTTTTGATATCGAGACATGTCAGCTCCTGACAGCACCCGCTATTCTACTCCAAGTAGAAGATGAGCATCGAAGAATCTCCAGTGGGAGATGATTGAATTGGTGGTAAGCCGTTCTCTTGGCAAGAAAAATCCCTTGCTTCAACTGTAGACAGACTTCTGTCCAAAAAGGACAAAACTTGGAAGCAGATAAGTCGACAGCCTAGCTCTGCCAAGACAGGGTAGGTAAGTCCTTCATAATTCCTGCTCTACAACCAATGTCTGTCAGAGAAATGGGGCCAAATGGCTGAAGATTGATGCTGTAATGTATGGAGAGAAAATGGGAACTGTCCAGGCAGCCACTGGTATGTCATTTTTTAGTTTTGGAAGCTGCAGGCCCTGCACTTCCTATATAATCAGATATATTTATCCCTCTCAGGTCTCTGAGGTGGTTGAAGAATAGATACCTAGAGTCTCATAGTTAAATTTTGAGTTGTTTAGGAATCAAGAGGGTGTTCTGGATCTAAGAAGATATTTTTAAAATTATGAGGCAAGTTAGTATGAAAGCTGAGTTAGATATAGAACTTTAAACTCATGGAGATGGTTAGATAGTAGAATGTTAAAGTCAGGTGCCAAATACATATGGACTGGACATTGGGAATGTATGCTAAGCCATATAACTCTTATAATTGTGGCCTATTTATTTCTGTTGTTTTGTATTGTATTTATAGTTATAAGAAAAAGAACCAATTTTTGGACTGAAAGGGAGAGCTGTTGGGGGGAAAAAAGAAATACCTTAATCTAAAAAAAAAAAAAAGAAGAGAAGAGGATGGGGGGGGTTGAGGGGGAGGAGGGTGGAAGGGTGGGACTGGAGGGGCGAGTAGGGAGGGGATTGTGATTGAGATGTAACTTGAAGAAATAAAAAATAAATTATTAAAAAAAATACCAAATTAAAAAAAGGCTGGCTGGGCATGGTGACCCACGCCTTTAACCTCAGAACTAGGGAGGGAAAGGCAGGTGGATCTCTGTGAGTTTGAGGCCAGCCTGGTCTACAAAGTGAGTCCAGGACAGCCAGGGCTACACACAGAGAAACCCTGTCTGTAAAAACAAACAACAATTAAAAAAAAAAGAGTGTAGTTTTATTCTCCTGACTCTTAAATCTAGCCAGAAGTCAACAATAAACAAAGAAAAAGTTGCATCCTCTTGTGAAACATACGATAAAGAAAATAATACACTAAGTCCCATCTCACAACAACATAAGAAATGTAAGATCTTTCTTGGGTCAACAAGATAGCTCGGCAGGCAAAGGCAACTGCTTCCAAGAATGACCTCAGTTTAATCCCCGGGGCCCACATGATGGAAGGATACACTGAACTTCCACAGATTGTCCTCTGACCTCTACATATGCTGTGGCATTGTGTGTGTCTGTGTCTGTGTGTGTGGGAGGGGGGGTGTATCACACAGTTTCATAAAAATGTAATAACTTTTTTTGAGACAGGGTTTCACTATGTAGCCTTGGCTAGTCTCAAACTCACAGAGATCTGTTTACCTTTGTTCCCTTCCCTTGAGTGCTGATATTAAAGTCATCTACTACCATGGGCATCGTAATTTTTTTTAACTTTTTATTGATTATTTGTGAGTTTCACATCCTGCATCCCAGTCCCACTAATCTCCCTGTCCCCTCATATCTGCCTTCCACCCTTGGAACCTTCCCCCCCAAAATAAAACACACACACACACACACACACAAATAAAACAAAACAAAGCATAGAAAACATCTCATCGTGGAAGCTGTAGTGTAACAGAATATTTTTATTTATCAACACTTTATATTCATTAATACTTAACAAGCATCTATAAAATACCTTTAAAAACCTATAATCTAAGAATACCTTAATACCTAAAATCACTTTAATATCTATTTAAAAACACTTAACACTATTTAAAGTTTCTTAAAAGGATATTAATATTCTTAGCATAGGTCCCTGCAGGATGGAGTGGTTTACGGCAGTCCCATCAGGTCATCAGGTGGTATCTTTTAAGCTTAAAGTCCGTTGGGCCTTATTTTGGCAGTTCGTTAGGCCAGTTTATTTTCACCATCAAATTGTGGCCAGTTTATAAAGTCAATCTGTTCCAACCACTAACTGACAGCAGCCTTTTCAATCAACTAAGACTCGCCTCCACAGTCTCTTTGGCCTGGGAAAAATCTCAAGGCAAGGCAAATCACTTTGGCCTGGGCAAGTCTCGAGCTTCTCCAAGCAGCTTTCTAATTCTGCTTGCCACAACCACTTTTCCGGCACTCTGGGGCCTCAAGACAGATGCCTTTAAAATACCCTCTCTCAGCAGGTTTATGCTATGCCTTTTCCTTGGGCTATAGCAGCCTAAATCCTGTTAATGGCGTACCTTGTGATGTTCTTCTTCAGTGTGACCTCTCAGTCGGTGAGGGCAGGAGGAAGAGGAAGAGAGAGAGAGAGAGATAGAGAGACCACGTGGAGCCTCTGGCTTATAAATTGCCCCATCTTGAGATCCTCAGGGAAGGGTCCAAAGTCTCTCAAGATCTCCCAGCATTCCCATTGCTGTGGTAACAGACATCATCTGTGCAGCTTTCATGGTTTCTTAGTCATGCCCCTTCAACAGGGCAGTCCATGTTTTCATCTCAGTAACCTTAAGAGACACCAATTTTGCCAGTACAAAATTCCTATGAGCTACCAGATGCTAAGCTGAACTGTCTATTAATTTCACTAAAAGAGGCCTAACTTCTACCACACTGTAGTATGTCACAGTGTGTCCCACAGTATACCCCTCTGTCCACACCTCTTACTTGCAAATGTTCATTACAATGAGTCATGCAATGGTCTGGTTCGAGGTCTCTGGCTTCTGTGACACCATCTGTATTGGATCCTCACAGGTCCTTCTCCCACTTATTCTGTTGTTGCCTGTGTCATGGAGATCCTACAGCTTTACAGCAGCCCTTGCACATGCCCCCAACAGTTCACAGATGATGTAGATGTTGGGGTGGGCCAACTCAAAGCCCTGGATCTGGGCCTGGGTGGTAACAGAGTTGGTCAGCCCTTATCTGCCCCACCAAGTCCAGCTCTCCAGCACTGCTCCGGCTATGCCACTCAGTGCTGCCATTGGCAGGAAGTAGGCTCAGCTCTCCTCCTCTCCTGCCCTCAGAGCTGGCTCACCCACACCTCTATAGCCAACCCCACTGTGCTGCCCAGTTAAGGTGCAGGGTCCCACACTCCCAAGTGCTTCAGCCGCCAAGGGGCTGGGACAGCTCTCCCACGCTCTCACCCTCACCCCTGCCACTAGGGCCAGCTTCACCGTGCTGCCCGGTGAGGCCAAGTCCTCTCCCCACCCCATGCTCTCCTGACTGCTGAGAGGTGGGGCCAGCTCCCCAGAGCACTGCAGCCAGTGAAGGGCAGAGCTAATTCTGCACAGTCCCTGGACATTCACGTGGTCCCTACAGCTGCCCAAAGCAGGGATATCCCTATAGTCTCCAATGGTAATTTGAGCCACAGACATTGACACTGCCCCCTGCCACTGCATAGCCCAGAACCCAGACTTGGCCCTCAGTGGAATTCACCATGGCCTCAGGTGCTGGGGCTGGCTACTCATAATGGGCTATTCCCTCCTCCCTCGAGTCTCCAGTTCCATCTCCCTTCACAATACCCAAACTTTCGCTTCTCTTCCTCTCCCATCTGACCACTACACACTGTCACATTGTAGTGGCTCCCACTCCAGGTGGGCCACGTGGCTGATGGGACTCTGGGTGACCTCCTCTGTCTACCACCATTTGGTGTGACAGCAAATGGATCTGCAGTGTAATATTAAAAACAGAAAGAAAATAAGCAAGGGACCAGGCATGGTGGCACAGGTTTATAATCCCAGCACTCAGGAGGAAGATCAGAATTTGAAAGCTATCTGCAATGCTACATAGGAATTTGAGAAAGGCTTAGGCTGCATAAGACCCTGTCAATCAATCAGTCAGTGGAAAAAGATGGAAGAATTGTAGAATGGGAGGTATTGCTTGGTTATAAGTAGGCAGAAGGTAGAAAGGTGGGAAGCAGACTGGATAAGGCTCAAGGTGAATGCATCAGTTGTATCTCTGTTCCAAACCTCCAAGAACTGCTTATAAAGCTCATTAGGCAATTATCTTGGACTCTTTGGGCCTCACTTTAATCATCCATGCAAAAGGAAAACAATTCTAAAGTGCCTCAGAATTGCTAGGAAAACAAAATGAGACCACAGAAGTAAAACCTAGCCAGCTTTAAAAGCATATATTGGCTGAGTGTGGTGGCATACACTTGTGAACCTAGCCCTCAGGAGTCAGAGGTAGGAAGGAGGACTGCTGCAAGTGGGAGTCAGCCTGGGCTACACAGTGAGTTCCAGGCCAGCCTGGGCTACAGAGAGAGTTTATTAAAAAAAAAAAAAAGCTAGGGAGATTGGGTCAATGTATAAAGGGCTCTACATGAGGATGGGTTCAGAGCCCCAGAACCTATGTAAAGTCAGGCACAGTGACTGACTATAAGCTTGGCACTCAGGAGACAGAGAAGATGAG
The DNA here is from genome assembly GCA_907164525.1 of Lophiomys imhausi. NCBI lineage: Eukaryota > Metazoa > Chordata > Mammalia > Rodentia > Muridae > Lophiomys > Lophiomys imhausi. The sequence goes on from CAJQZJ010005020.1 coordinate 12,263,397, forward strand.
ATCTCTGGGGCAAGCTCGGAGTTCTGTAATGGGAGTTAGTTTTCTTTAGTGAATTAGTAAGGACTTCTGAAAGGCAGACTCTTAAGGGGCATGCAGATCAGTCTGGCACCTGGCAGCACATAGTCCTTGGGCAAACAGATGTGATTGGTAATGCCTGGGAAACTGAGAGAAAGGGCTTTTAGATCCTGCTTCTCTTCAAAAGACATTGAGAGGAGCCAAAATGGGGCAGAGCCCTTTTGAAACCGAGGCAGAGAAAGCGCTGGTGGACAGGCGTGGCCAAGGGCCTCTGCTACCTTTAGAGAACACACAAGCTGTGAGACCACCTCGAGAACCATACTCTATTTAAGCAAGAGAGACAGGGCCCCAGAGAGATAGATAGATAGAGAGAGAGAGAGAGAGAGAGAAACACATGTGAGAGACAAGGAAGTGAGAAGTTACTTAGGCCATACCAGCCCTGAGGCAGTAAGATTCAGTGGTCAGAAGCCTCCACATGTAAACTGAGAATGGCCTAGGAAACAGGAGACCGAGGCCCTGCGCATGCAAGAGAAAGAGAAAGAGACTCTTGTAACATGCCAGCCCAAGAAGGCTGGCAGAAAAGACATGGCACAGAACCTGCTGAGAGAGAGTTTGTGAAAACCAGGCACTAAAGACATCCATCCAGGGCTGGAGAGATGGCTCAGCGGTTAAGAGCACTGGCTGCTCTTCCAGAGGTCATGAGTTCAATTCCCAGCAACCACATGGTGGCTCACAACCATCCATAATGAAATCTGGTGCCCTCTTCTGGCCTGCAGATATACCTGCAGACAGAACACTGTATACATAATAAATAAATCTTTAAAAAAAGACATCCATCCAAGGGCCGGAGAGCTGCTGAGCAGTGAATGAGTCCCAAGGAGGCAAGTGAAGTTCTGAGACCACAGCGAGGACCTCGAAAGCAGGCAAGAGGGTAACCCCTGTCACTTGAGGGTGTGACATGGGCCCAGACAAGCGAATTAACCCCAGAAAGGCCTCAAAGCCCAACAAGGCCTTGAAGCCAAACACTAAGCCGTACAGTGCAGCAGCTGCCCTGAGGGGGTTCAGCTAGTTCAAGGGGCAGCCTGAGGTGTCTGTGGACAGTCTCAGCTGACTGAAGCTGGCCTCAAGCTGAGCTGTTGAAGCAGGCTGGCTGCAGGATCTAGTGAACAATGCTAGGCCTTGACCCTGAGGAGAAAGCCTCAAAACTAAGCTGAAATGGGACTGTCATGACTGTGCTACAGCCAGATTGTTGAGTGCTGTTTGAGGTGTGCCAGCAGGTAGAAGACAGTAAACCTAGTTGCCCTCACAGACCTGCGCTAGAAAATCTTAATATTTTTTTAAAAAGATTTTTATTTATTTATTATTTAACTATCTATTTATTATGTATATGTAGGGGTTAGATAAATTAGATTTAGAAAATATACAGGAGTTTCTGATACTGTCTCTTAATTCGGGGCCTGAAGAGCATTATCAACATGAAGTCAGCAAAAACAGGAAAGATTTAATAGACTGAAAAACAAGGTTGAAGTCAGGAAAAACAGGAAAGACTCAATAGACTGAAAAACAAGGTTGAAGTCAGGAAAACAGGAAAGATTTAATGGATTTGAAGAAACAAAGTATCTGGCCTGACATTGTTTTCAGCTGCTAAGTGGGCGCAGCCCAAATTAAGCTGAAACAGAGTTCCTCCTATTTAAGGACAGTGTGTGGAGCCGAGAAGAGAAGAGGCCCCTGATGCTTGAGAGCTCCAAGAGTCCTGCTGAAAAAACGGCTGGCCATTGATGGCCAGCTCTCTCCCTGAAGCAGAAAGAAGCCGGTGAGCAAAGAAAGCCTGAGCAAGACACCAAAAGGCCAAGGACTTGACCCTGTGGCTCAGCTTTTACCTGGAGGGGTTTGATCTGTCCGATCAGTGGCCTAGGGGAAACTGTGCCTGGCTTTAAGGACTGAGGCAGAGCAGCTGAGTTCCTGATTCAAAAGAAGTAAGTTGGCCTGCAGACGGCTGGGGTCTCCCACAGAGAAGAAAGCATGAAGCCTTATTTAAGGTGAGACTGCAATAACCAACTTACCCTGATGAACCTGCATCTGAGAGATCCAGAAAAAGGACTGCTAAATGTGTTAAAGAATCTACAACAAAGACTATGTTCCTGACGACTGAGGACCTGCCCCAGAGACTGTAACATTCTAAAAGGTTATGAAAGTAGTTGTTATAATTATCAATAGGTTTAGTGGATAGGTTAAAGGGGTTGTAGGAATTTATAGGATTAATAGTTAAGAAATTGTTGGTGTTTGTTATAAGTGAATTTAGTAATAAATAAATAAGAGTTAAATAAATAATAATTTAAAAGTTCGGTTACATGTATACAGTATTTGGCCTGTATGTATGCCTGCAGGCCAGAAGAGGGCACCAGATCTCATTATAGATGGTTATGAGCCACCATGTGACTACTGGGAATTGAGCTCAAGACCTCTAGAAGAGCAGCCAGTGCTCTTAACCTCTGAGCCATCTCTTCAGTCCCCTTAATATTCTTTTAAAAGGGTTATAGTAAGATTGTTTAAGTGTTATTAGGTATTAGGTGTTTATAGATTATTAAGTAATAATAAATATAGTTTAATAAAATTATCATTTACAGGGTTCAGCAAGGGACCCCACCTCAGCAAACAGATTAAGAAAAATACATCCACTTCCCACCTCCACACATGTGTACAAACATCCTCATACATATAATCCCCTCACACATGGACACATATAAGACATACATACATACATATAGGGAAAAAAAGCATTTCACTCAAAGTGTGGTTAAGAAACCACTAGATATGAGTTTGTCTGGTTAGCTTGTAGTGACTGGGTATAGCTGATGGTTGTATCTTTATCCCAATGGCTTTTTTGAGAGAATGGTAGACCAATTTTTGTAACATGGAGATTTTGGTGCTCTTATCATTCTTTGGAACCAAGCCTCAAGATAAACACCCATGAAAATTGGCTTGTGAATAACCAGTTAATGAAACCTAAAAGGGCACACTTTTGCATGAATGTTATTAGACTGAGATAACAAATCCTATGTGTATATAGTTATTTTTTTACCAATTAGTTTATGTACATGTGGTCATGTAAGACAGTGACTTAGCTACTTTGTTAATAAAAGTAATTAACTACTTTGCATCAGACTCAAAAATATCCATAAAATGACTCAAAACACAAACTAAAGAGAAATGAAATTAGGTGGTGTTAAGAGGAAGTACATTCCTGAACCTATTTTTGTCAACAGAATATTCGAGAGGAGTGGAAATGTGGTCTGTAGCCATGAACATTTCAGGATAGAACAAGAAGTGGTGTTTGATGAGTGATGATTAACAGAACAAGCCAGCCCCAGTGAAGACCATACTGTAAGTATAGTGGAATGAAATCTCACTCTCCAGGCCCCATGCTATTCTATCCCCCAGATTTCTTATTTTTCCATTAGCACACAGTGGCGACAGCCTCAAGCCCAAGCCCAGTATTTACCATCCTTTCTGAAACAGCACTTATCCAACCTAAGTAAAGGCTCTAAGCAGAGGAAGGGACATACTTCTGTTCAGCCATGCTGGATATAACGCACAGCACATTCTGGCACAATTTGAGATCAGGAGTTTTGAAGTAGCTGGCTTTATTGTTCAGTCTTGCTGTATTGCTCAGGTTGTCCTCTGGGACATTTACTATTGCCTCAGTATCCTAAGTAGCCAGGATGATAGGCATCTGTCAAGGCACCCAGCCAAGGTTGCTATTCTAACTTCGTTAATGTATTATTTTAGTTCTTGTAATGCTGGAAATTGAACCCAGAGCCTTGATCACACTAAGCAAATACTCTTGTCCTGAGGTCAACAACTTATTCATTGTAAAGTGGAACTACTCTCGCCCAATCTAAAAGTTAGCCAATTAACTTTATTTTTCCCTTCTAGATAATGTGAAGAATGTGTTCATTTAGGCCACCATCGCAAATGAGGTCAGGGAGATGACAGTATCTTGGTAAAAACTGCCTGACATCATGTGGCCACTTTGATGCTGTCCTACAACCATCGATCAGACACATAACTTGCCAAGTTCTGGCAGCTTGTAAAAATGCATCTTTATAAAGCCTATAAATAACTCAGGGTAAGCCAGGGCACAGCCCTTTGTATCTTTTAAGTACTGATTGCTGGACCTAGCCAATAGCTTTGCCCTCTGGCCCTGGAAGTCCTCAGAGCCAGGCAGTTGGCAGGAGGCCAGTTCAGCTGCATCCTAATAGAGATGTAAGGGTTTGGAACTCCCAATACAACTTACCGAGTGAAGGAGTATTCTTGGAAGTTCATCTTAAATTAAGGAGTCAGGTGTGATGCCACATCCCTTTAATCCCAGCACTTCCTTGGGAGGTAGAGGCAGGCAGGACTCTTGAAATCAAGGCCAGCCAAGGCTACATAATATGACACTGTCTTAAAAAAATATTGTAAGAGTATTTCCAAAGCTGACTTTTTTTTTTTTAAAGATAATTCTTAGCAGGGCGGTGGTGGCACATGCCTTTAATCCCAGCACTCAGGAGGCAGAGGCAGGTGGATCTCTGAATTCAAGGCCAACCTGGTCTAGAGAATAAATTCCAGGAGAGCCAGGGCTACACAGGGAAACCCTGTCTTAAAAAAAAAAAAAAACAAACAGAAAACTAGATTGTTTTTATGTATCTATGCACATTCAGGGTGTGTGTGTGTGTGTGTGTGTGTGTGTGTGTGT
>CAJQZJ010005020.1:12268159-12314237 GCA_907164525.1 Lophiomys imhausi
TGGAGGCCAAAAGAGGGCACCAGATCCCTCAGAGCTGGAATCCAAACTTATGTTCATGATTATTCAATATATGCTCTTAATTGGTACTGTTCATGACAACACTTAAGGCTAGAGTGTGGTAATGTATTTGGTAACCTACCTAGAAAGGCCTCTTTGAAGACAATATTCAAGAAAAGTGGGTTTTGCACTGATGGGCCTGTCAGGCAGGGATCTGTAAAAGCTTGAGCCTGGCAGCCTGGAGCTAGTGTGGTTAATCCTAGCCTAAAATTCAACTTGATTTTCCTATATCTCCCCACAACAGAAAAAAAAATGGTGAACCACAGGATTTGGCAAATACCCAGTTCACTGCATCATCATAACAACTGCACCTATAAAGCCTAACACACTGGCTTCAGGATGAGAAAGTAAAGGGACAGGTGGTTAGGACCATTGGTTTCCTTTGTCCTTAGCACATAAGCCTCCTTTTTACTAAAAAAATGATTAGAATTAAGGAATATTTTATTTAGCTGAAGATAGAGGTGTTAGAGATAACTGAACCATCCTGGTGGTACACACCTATGATCCCAGCACAGAAGAGGCTAAAGCAGGAGGAGGGTGAGTTTGATATTAACTTGAACTACACAGAACCTATCTCACAGGGGACCGAAAAAAAATAATTAATAGAAGATATCTGAGGATCCATATCAATGATTTAGACAGAAACCCAGAAGGTAAAAAATGTGGAGAGAGCGGGATGTCTGTCTTCAAGTCATGACATTTGTGGTGTTTGCTAGCCAGGAGCAAATTAAAAATGAGTGACATTGAGAAAGGCAAGAAGGTTTTTGTTCAAAAGTGCGCCCAGTGCCACACCATGGAAAAGGGAGGTAAGCGTAAGACTGGACCAAATCTCCATGGTCTGTTTGGGCAGAAGACGGGTCAGGCTGCTGGATTCTCTTACAGATGCCAACAAGAACAAAGGCATCACCTGAGGAGAAGATACCCTGATGGAGTATTTGGAGAATCCCAAAAAGTACATCCCTGGAACAAAAATGATCTTCGCTGGAATTAAGAAGAGAGAAAGGGAAGACCTAATAGCTTATCTTTAAAAGTCTACTAATGAGTAATTTCACTGCCTTATTTATTACAAACGTCTCATGGCTTTTAATGTGTAGCATAATTTAATTCATGCACCAACATTCAGATCATGAGTGGCTAACAATGTTTTTGTTGGACAGTCCTGATTTAAGTAAAACTGACTTATAAAGTGGATATGATCTTTTTAAAAATAACAATCCAGTTGCATACATACTATCATTGCTCTCCTTTTCTCAAGATAAGACTGGACTTAGTAATGTTCTACTTTCCACAAAGATGGGGGTGTCACCTCAAAACTATTAAATGGTTTTATAATTACATTCATATAACTAGGCATATAGATAAGTTTAAACACTGGCAAAAGTCTATCACCATCTCAGAAATAAGAAGACTCACCTGTGTTCCAGTTTGTGTTCACTGGTCTGTTACAAGGAATGGCTAACCATGAGGAAGCAACTCTTTATTCTTGACGATGCTATTTTATTTACAATTCCCTATGCAAGGGTGCTGCCTTTGCCACTGAAAGGCACTTACTGTGGTTTATGAATGATATCAAATAAAGAGTATTTAACACTTAAAAAAATGTGCTGGTAGCACAATATCTTGTGCCACTAGTACCCGTTTGAAGATGAAGACCTAAATCTCCAAAGAAGGGATGCTAATCTCTATGGCTGAATCTTTCAATCACCAGGTACCTCTTCAATGACAGCAAACATTAAAATGATAAGGACATGGCCGGTTCATAAAAAGCAAATCTTTGGAGACATTCTCTGCTATTAATTTCCCTTCCAATACACATGCAAAGAATGCATCCCACAGGTGGCGAAACAAGTTGCATGTGTTCTGCCCAAATCAGGTCTTGAAGAAATGCAATATTACATGCTCTGTTTAAGTCCAGACACCCAAACACAAGGCAAAGCAAAAAAGTCTCTTGTGTCTTGAACTCTGCTCTTCCTGAGGACTCATGTGTTAAATACACTGTTTCACCTTCAGTAGACTTAAGAGAACAGAAATCAGAACCAGCAGAGACAGCAAAGGCATCAGCACAACATTTATTGGGATTATTACTAAATAATTCATATACACCAACACTAGTACACGAAATGACATTAACTTTTAAGATACAGCAAGGTCAAAGGGAAGTCCTTTAAGAATCGCAAAAGCTTCTTAGCACTGTATCTTTGATAAATGGAATGTCTAAACCAGCAAAGTCAGATGTATCTCCATCAACTCCAAAACTCAATATTGCCAATTCGTTTTTCTACTTACAAAACAAAAAGTACTCATAATGTAGAAATTACTGTATCTTTTGGTTTGTCTGCAGATGCTAGAAAGATATTTGATGAAGGAAGACACCTAGTTCGCTCAGAATCTGAAGGGTGTTCTCATAGTGATCAGTAAAAATATTTACATTCCCAGCTGGCAGGTCTCTTCACTTGCACGAACAGGAAGTATCACAACAGTCTGTACTTGCTTCATTTCATAGCTGTGTATTTAACCACCAACAAAGGCTCTACTCCACTGCATTGAAATACTAGACAAAAATTCACTATAATCTTCCAAGAACCAAGACAGACTCAATGTAAGTTTCAGTGGCCAGTATACTATAGTATAGTATACTACAGTATGAAGGGATACTTTTTGTTTTCTTTTTTTTTTTTTTTTTTTTGGTTTTTCGAGACAGGGTTTCTCTGTGTAACAGCCCTGGCTGTCCTGGACTTGCTTTGTAGACCAGGCTGGCCTCGAACTCACAGAGATCCGCCTGCCTCTGCCTCCCAAGTGCTGGGATTAAAGGCGTGCGCCACCACGCCCGGCGATACTTTGTTTTCTAATGACAAGTTGAAATTTGTCTCACTAGTAAATGAATTTTGTAAGACACACAGAAATACATTATAAAAATCTATTAACTTGTTTTTACTGTTCTCAATAAGTTTAAATATAAAATCTAATTATAAAAAGATATGTTCTATTTAACCCTGTGTACCAAACAGTGCTGAAAATGAGGAACGTTTAAAGAAATCTCTCTATTAAGAACCTTAGATACAAGCTCCAAAGGGGGCTCACTCAAAGGCAAAAAGCATTTGTTATTCTTGCAGAGGACCTGGCTTGTTCCAAGCCCCCACATGGCAGCTCACAATTTTCTGTAACTCTAGTGCCAGGGGATCTGATACCTTCTTCTGACTTTTGTGGACACCAGGCATGCACATGGTACACAACATACATGCAAGCAAAACATTCATAAAACATACTTTTTTAAAAGAACCTTAGTATCACTCAGCTTTATGGATAGAAGATAAAGAACAAAGAAAACAAAATTTGCTTTAAAGAAAGAAACTCATTTAGACTCTCAAACTTCATTGAGAAAAGCAAGCAGGAAGGGAATCAAACACTTGTAAGATATGTTTATTATTTTTCTGATCAAAGTGCAATGATTTTTAAAATCTTTTTAAACAAGTAACCACAAAAGTATTCCAAAACATAAGATACAAATGGGAATTTTAACCATTAGATTGACTTTTCTAGTATATTCTAACTGTAGTTAGTCTAAGAAACAAAATTGAAGTGTTATTAAAACAAGAACTAATCATGTTAGCATAAACTAGTGCATGCATGTCAGGGGTCTACCACTAGGAACTGTGTTAACATCGGTTCAATGATGTTTAGCCCTATGTCACAGAACACAGGAACACAAGTCATTAGCTATGACCCTTGCCCTACAGAATATGTCAGAAGAAAGCTTTTGCCAGGCTCTAAAGCTCCTCTACTGACTCAAACCTTGGAAGCAAAGACTATGCCCTGGCATACAACTTTGCACAAGCTGTGATAAATCAATGTCTAGGAAATGGTCAGTCGTTTGATAAATAAAACATTGCTAGAAATCCATTTTATGAGTTTGTTTACTAAACACTTTGTGCAAGAACTGACTACACATAAAGTTCCTTTAAATTTGGTCCACAAATTCACTGACAGGTTGGGAATTTTTAATGTGCAGCAAGAGGAAGTGGAAATCCCAAATCCCAACACAATGCAATTACAAAAGGGATATACATGCATACTAAAAATTTTTGCTCACAGAAGGCACAAACATAAAAGGGATAAAAGGGACAGTCTTTTAATACAAACAAGAACTAGCCGATACCTTTCTTCGTTTTGTGAGCACCATAATACCTAAGATGATTTAAACCTGAATTCACTGTGTACTGTGACCACAAATTAAAAAGACACATAATTTAATTTGTCTTACTATATATTTCTAGACATTAATTGAGATGTAATTTTGAAAGATTAAAATTGCCTTAAAAGGGGGCTATGATAGCAGCTATCAAAGCAATATTCAAGCATGATTTCAAAGATGTCTTCTGGGTTAGTTAGCCTTCTTTGTCAAAAATCTTCACAACTTCACCAAAAACCTGTAAAGGAAAAAGACAATTTAGATATTGTTAAAAACACCATGTAGCTGTCAGCTCCTGACAGCACCCCCTATTCTACTCCAAGTAGAAGATGAGCATCGAAGAATCTCCAGTGTGAGATGGTTGAATTAGTGGCAAGCCTATCTCTTGGCAAGAAAAACCCCTTGCTTCAAATGTAGACAAACTGCTGTCCAAAAAGGACAAAACTTGGAAGCAGGTAAGTCGACAGCCTAGCTCTGCCAAGACAGGGTAGGTAAGTCCTTCATAATCCCTGATTTATAATCAATGTCTGTCAAAGAAACGGGCCAAACGGCTGAAGATCAATGCTGTAATGTATGGAGAGAAAATGGGAACTGTCCAGGCAGCCACTGGTATGTCATTTCTTAGTTTTGGAAGCTGCAGGCCCTGTACTTCCTATATAATCAGATATATTTATCCCTCTCAGGTCTCTGAGGTGGTTGAAGAATAGAGAGCTAGAGTCTCATAGTTAAATTTTGAGTTGTTTAGGAATCAAGAGGGTGTTCTGGATATAAGAAGATGTTTTTAAAATTGTGATGCAAGTTAGTATGAAAGCTGAGTCAGATACAGAACTTTAAACTCATGGAGATGGTTAGATAGTAGAATGTTAAAGTCAGGGGCCAAATACATATGGACTGGACATTGGGAATGTATGCTAAGACATATAACTCTCATAATTGTGGCGTATTTATTTCTGTTGTTTTGTATTGTATTTACTGTTATAAGAGAAAGAACCATTTGTTGGACTGAAAGGGGGAGCTGTTGGGGGGGAAGAGGGTGGAAGGGTGGGACAGGAGGGGGGAGTAGGGAAGGGATTGTGACTGAGATGTAACTTGAAGAAATAAAAAATAAATTATTAAAAAAAACACCATGTAGCATGCATAAGGTCCTGGGTTCAAATTCCCAACACCAAAATTCAAAATAAAACAAAATACACATGAAAAATTATACATCTAAATTCCTGTTTTAAAAAACCATCAATTTTATATTAATTTTAAATATTATAATTTCTTAATTTCATCAATAATACAAACAAAGCACATAAAACTGTGAACATGTTGCCTTCAATTTTATTAGTGCTTTTTGGACTAAATCCACTTCACTATGGGCTGCTAATAGACTAGTAAAATATAAACAAGTAGCTAATCTCATTTTGACTCTGTAAGTCCAAATTCTCTCATGTACTATCTCGCCGCTGTAGGCAGTGTCAAGGGATGAAATATTTACTCAGAGAGCCTTCCTCTGGGCCTTGTTTTGGCCAGTGATTACAAGAGAAGGAAGATTGAGAGAACTGGAGAATGGGAAGGTAGATGAACTCAGAAGCACTAGGAATATCTGCAGATAGATATTTACAGACACTGAGGTGAGCAGCATCCTGGGAAGCCTGCCCCTCAGGAGCTCTGTGCTGTGGAAGAGACTAGATGGAGCCCTGGCTATGACATGCCAGTTGGGCTGCACATTTCAGCAATGAACAAGATTCAAATCACTGTACCGAAAATACAGTCTTTTACTGTTTGAGGAAAGAGGTTTCACCCACTTCTTGTGAAAAACAGGTCTGAAGTTGTAAAACCCATTTTAGACTTACTAAAAAGAAAAACAAACAAACAAATTTCACAGTTAGCTTCAAATGTCTTGAAAAACTAAATAATATGCTATAGAATATTTTTCTTGTGCCTGCCCCAAAGGTCACATTTTTGTTTGTTGCAAAGACAATCCAGGTGCCCTTACTTCATCAACAGACTTAGAAGCATCTATTTTCTTGACTTTCCCCATTTCTTCATATAAGTCAATAATTGGTTTTGTTGATTGAAGATAAGTCTGAATTCTGCAAAAGAAACATATTTCATGGTTGTAGGCTAATTGTCCTCCCTGTTCCACATTATATAGAAAGGCTGACAAGAGAGTCTGACCCAAATGCTTTTTGTCTTTACATAAGCCACTGTATCTATGTAAGCATGACATGTTCTTTTTCTGAACAAAATAGAACAGAACAACAACAAAGTAATCTGTCCCTCTTTTTCTATACCAGGACTGAGGTAGTCAAAGTAAAAACTGCAAAGTACCTCTTTTCCAAGCTCTCTCTGTTGTCATCACTTCTACCACTACTTTTTCCCCTTTCAAGACATCGTTCAACACAAATCTAGAGACAGAAGTAAAAAGTTATGTTTTAAAAAAAACTAAAAAGAAAATATTTGAAGAGTCTAAAACAAAACAGAAAAAAAACAACCCAAAACACCAAAACATTCTGCATTAAACTAAATGTGTCTAACTCATTACTCAACATCCAAAATCTTTTTAAATTTAAACATGTGGTTCAATTTATATAAACTAGATTAAATAAGTACAGATCATAATAAGAATTCATTCATGACTCAGTTTTTCCTGCTATATTTTTTTTCAAACGGCAATAAAAGATCTGTGAGTATGGCTTCATCCTGGACGTATTATTAACTCATTAGGTATGAATTATGTGCCTCAAACTTTGTGCCATTTTTGCTTATTTTACAATAACTCCATAAATATCCAAATATTTGAGTCAACATATTTGAATAAAGCATCTCTTGTTAATCGTGAATAAACATTCTTTAGTTATAAAGCTGTGGTAATGTTCTAAAGTTAACTTTGAAGAATAAGTGAAAACATATTTTTAAAAGTTGGGAGAAGAGAGATACATTTTAAAACTCAAGGGCTGTGGTGAGTCTTTACCAGAGGCACATTTATAATTCAGCCTAAGAATAGCCAACTTCCTTCAAGGCACTACTTCAGATTCAGACTGTTGGCATTAATTTACTGAAATTTATAGCATAGTGGTTGTCAAACAGAGTCAGGCTTTTTAATTAAATGGTTCTGAGAAATCTATTTACTTATTCAAAGGTATATCTGGATATGCTAGAAGTGTTGGGGGGGGGAGGGGGAATTTGTTCTTGCTATTTTTCAAATCATTTTATTCTTAGACAAATTCTTCAACATTTCTTTAAAATAGTAGGCTTCTCCACCTTTCCAGATCTGTATCTTCTAGTAAACAACACACTCTTCCAAGTACTACACACCTAACCAGAACTTCAGCTTCATTACCTAACATTATAATGTGTGTCAATGTTTATTAAAACAACAAAAAAAACCAAACAACTTGACTCTTATATTGAAAATAAACCAAGTCTTAGGGTCACAAAGCTACCAATGACAATAGCCCTCAATAGTCTAATAGCAAGGCAATGCTGTTCTGCCCACCCAATCTAGTCACTCACTAAACATATATACTGCTGCCAACAGAAAATGTAAATGGAAAAAAATTACTGTTTTTCTCTAAAAGCTGACCATCTATAGCTTGAAGCCCATGTGGACAAATGAAGATGTTCATTACCTCATTATTACAGTCAAAAAACAGAACAAAAGCTACATCTGCCTTCCCATCCATGGTCTTGTTCCAACCTTGAAGGTTGTCTTCATTTCTTGGAAATCCATCAATCAAGAATTTATTCTTCTGAACATTGGCAGCCATTGTTTGGTCCATTTCCTAAAGGAAAAAGACATAGGCTCAACCCTATGTCACCAAAGGACAACTTCGTAAGCAGAATAAGGCACATAGCCATTTACTCTTATTCCCTAAGCCATAAGAGGAAGGACATAAGGAAGCAGACTAGACAGAAATGAGTCAGCTTCTTGACACGGTTGCCTCAGCTGGTGAGACGAGGTATGTGCTCCCCTATTTTTGCCCCCCTTCTGTATGTAGTTTCCATATCTTATGAAACACTTCCTATAGTGTACATGTTAAATGAAGGTTCATGTGTTTGTTAAAAGCTTGGTCTCTGGAGTGGGCCTACCTTTAAGAGAGTGGCCTCATAGAACATTTCTAAAGGAGACAATGGGATCCTGGCCCTTTTCTCTTATCTTTTTGCTTCCTGGCCAAAAGGTAAGTAGTCTACCTCACTGTGTGTATCACTGCCACCTAACATCCCTACCAGTGGGCAAAAATGATGTGTCACCCAAGTAAAATGTTGGCACAGTGACAGTAATCAGCAAAGTGTGTACCACCTTCTCATGTAAATTACCAGTAACCCAGAGCTTTGCTCTGGCATCTAGAGACCCTGTGTTGCCCCCTTGTTTCTCTTTCTAAATCATCGTACTATAGGAGGTAGCAGTTCTGGTTTTTGTTTTTCAGACAGGGACTTACTATGTAACTTGGGCTGGTTTCCAATGCCGAAGTCTCTCAAAAGCTAGGGCTGTGTGTGTGTGTTCCACCAACCACTGCTGAAACATGCTCTCTCTATAGGGGCTCGAATTCACTATAATTCAAATCTAATAGCTAGAAGATGGGAAATTGATCTTTTACTGAGTCTTTTTACTTTTTTTACCTAGTCTTTTTACTTTTTGTTTGTTTGTTTGTTATAAACTGATTTATTTATTGAGACAGAGTCCCATTATATTTCCAAGGTTGGCCTTGAACTCATCTGTAGCTCAGGCCAGCCTTGACTATTCCTCTGGCCTCAGCTTCTCAAGCACAGGCCTATGTTACCAGGCCTGGCTAGTTGTTAGCATTATTTAGTATTCAATACTTAAAACAAAACAAAACAAAACAAAAAACTGGCCAGGTGTGGTGATGCACCCCTTTAATCCCAACACTCAGGAGGCAGAGACAGTGAAGTCTCTTAATTTGAGGCTAGCCTGGTCTATATAGAGAGTTCCAGGACAGCCAGAGTTACATAAACCCTGTCTCAAAACAAAATAAATAATAAAATAAAATAATTAAAAAAAAACCTCAAACTAATTATACCTAAATGGCATTGACTGGCCCCAAACACACCACAAGGTGTAACACATTCAGAAAGACTACAAAAACACATTTCATCATCTCTTCCCAAAGCTTGAACTTATGTAGAATATGGGAATAACATAAACAGGAGATGCCATGGCTAATCTGTCTAAATCCTTGGCACTTCCATTCACCACAGATGCACACCTCTAACATGCTATAAAACTTTTAGTCTAAAGCAAACTGACATGTGTTGCTCTCCGTGAGCCAAGTTTCCTTGTGTAACAACAGCATTGCCAGGACCTATTTTCTGTAAGTTAGCTTTATCTCAGAATCTAGTTGCTCTAATTTCACAAAACTTTTATGAAACAGTGTTAAGCTCCTGCTATAGTATGACTACTCCAATTATGGTAGGGGGTCTCTGGAGAAGCCACATCAGACATGGTCACTCAGTATACATCCCTTTGAGATCACTATCAGAGTGAGGTCACATTGCCTTTGCCCCTAGATGGTGCACAGTATGTGGGTAACAACTACATATAACATGCTAAGTCCAGGACAGCAAAGGATGCTCTTAAAACAAGAAACATAAAGTCCCTAGGTGACTGAGAAAACTTGACAGAAGAGTTGGCAGAGGAGCTGCTTCCTAAGTAATAAAGCAACACACCAACAGATCACTTGAGACAGTGGGAAGCAGGGATGTAAAGGTCAGAAATAACAAGGCATGACAGCTTTGATGAGCCTGAAGCAAGTTGGTACAAGTGCATCTTGGGACATAGAGTGTGGAAGATAGGACGGAAAGGAAAGAAGGTTGGAAGGTTCAATTGATCGTAGCAACAGCCAGGAGATGAACAAGGTGAATCAGAGGTCCTCTCACTAAAGAGCTGGATAGTCAATCCAGTCAAAAGCCAAGACAAGAAATAAACATTACACTTCAGATGACACATTTAGTCTGTGGGGTGACTTTGAGACATTTGTGAGAAATTAGACAGAGGCCTGATAGAAGCATGTCTGGAAGCTAGAACAAAGCCCTGTCTGGGCAGAGCTGTGGTGTTCAGCAGCATTGGCAGAGTGAAAACATGGGCACAGTTGAAACAACCCGGCAAGGAATATGCAAAGTTAGAGCTGATGAGAACCGAACTCTAAGAAGCATAGTGGTTTAGAAAATTTCCCAATGAAGAAAAAAAAATTGAGAGACTGAAAAATAGCAGTTCCTGTAGTAGGAAGAAAATGAGCAGAAATGGTGCTACAAGACATGGGTAGAATTTGTTTCAAGAGACATTTATTAACTAAGAAGTAAATGCTACAGGAAAAATAAAGACTAAAGTATTCCCTGGGCTACCCAGGGAAGATCACTGAGAACGTGCAGGAAGAGTTCTGCCTGTAATCACTGCTGAGGTTGACACTGAGGTTACACGATTCCGAGGTCAAGAACTAGCTGGGCTACAGAGTGAGCTCAAAGCCACCTGGGCAACCAGGTAAGAGAGCCTGTCTCAAAGACAGCAAGTGTAAAAGAGGTAGCTCAGCAACAGGGTGCTTGCTCAGCATGCTCAAAGCCCTATATCAACTCCCAGGACCACACATAAGAAAGAACAGTTCCAATGCAGATGTCGACTACCCTTTCCTAAAGCTCACCACCTATAAAGCAAAAGAAGACATTAGAGCCAGAGGACAGGACAGCAGATTTACATTTTCTGGAAAGGAAGCTAGCTGTTCCAGGCTGAAGCAAGAGGCAGACTATGTAAGAGCCATTCTATACCCCAAGTGTCTCCAGTTACACTGAGGATTCACAATTGACAGCCATTTATTGCTTCCTGTTCCCAACATTGCAATTTTGATTCACTGGTTCTTTTATGTCAAAATACCCATTACTGAGTAGTCTTAGGGACTTACAGCAAAGCACTACCTACCAAAGTTTTTTTTTTTTTTTTTTTAGATCTCACAGTGAAAATGGCAATGCATTCATCAGAAAATAAGAAGACTTCAAAATAGAGAATATCAACAATGAGCAAAACATGAGTGGGAGACAGGGAAGGAGAGAACAAAGAGTTTTCAAGAAAAGGGAGGAGGAAAGAGGAAAGAAAGGGGAGAATAATCACCAATGCAAAAGCACAATTGAATGCTGGAAATGATGGGCCAAGTGCTTGTAACCCTAACGGGCAGATGCAGGAAGATCCTTGACTATGTAACTTCCAGACTATCCTGTGGTACATGAGGTTGCTTCAAAAACAAAACAAAGTAAACCTATGTCCTATACCTAAGAGCAGCTGGACTGTAGCTGCTCTTAGACCAAGGCAGAGAATCCTTGTTACTGTCAATTTCTTCACAGGGAAAACAGTTTCCAACTCTGACATTTTCAAAAACTGAACTACCTTCCATAATCAAAAAATTTAATGGTCTGATTTTTCATTATTCAAATGAAGATGGATTTAGTTTCTTGTGTCCCTGGCATTTGAACGGGTTTATATTCATACTCCTTACCCTCTTTAGCAAACTGATGGTTATCTCAACTGGCACAATCTTTCCTTCTTTAATATACTTTTCAATGAGTTCGCCATACTGTGAATCTGGATTCTTCCTTTCATCACGAAGAAGTTCTCCTGCAGAAAGATGTGTGTAGCCATATTTCTGGAACATACAACATAATGAAATATCAGAATTCATTCAATCCAGTGACAGTACACATAATTTTGTGTTAATTTCTATATTATAATTTTCTGCAATAGTTTTGCTTATGGGGCAAACAAATACTAAAGAAAATTGTAAGAGATTTCATATATTCTCGTTTGCCTATTAGTAAACAGCCTTGATCTGTCATAATCATGTTTGCACAATGAAATCATCTCAACATTTATCTAGCTAGTCAAAGCACTGGCATCTCACTATATTCCTTCACAAATTTTAAATGTAAGGATGGAAATGTCTGCCAAAAATCTGAAACACAACAAAAAATCAACACATCTAAACTGACCTACATATTATATGGGTTTGTGCAAACGCACTCTTATGATGTTTGTACAAATCTGCCCAATAATACCTATCTCCATCATTAAGTGACACATGCTGTAAGTACAAGGATAAAACAGAAATGTTGCTAAGTTAACACCATAAAGTATATCTATAAAAACTAAAATAACTACAATGCCCTTAGGTAATATGCTCTTCTGAGACTAAGTTGTACATGTGGCCTGACAGTTAAGCTAAATCGCAGAGGACATGAAGGCATTACATTGTTGCTTCTTGAGTTAAATAAGGAGCCAACAGAGTCCTAAGGGAAGATCCTGAATAATGAAAAGCTTCCTCATATGAATTTACATGTCTACTATTAAATTAAAAGAACGACTAACCCACTCTCAAATATTAGGGTACTCATATTCATGACATATATCACTCCAAATTCTTCAGACTCCTTCAATGAGTCTTTAACTTGCAGGTATATTTTATAACTTAAATGAAGGTTAAGGTGTGAGGCAGCCAATACCATTACTCCCCTCTTAAAGTGTTTCCCACCCAATGTGGTAGTGTGTATCAAGAAGCTGAGGCTGGACTCTGAGTTTAAGGCTATTTAAAAGAACTTCAACTCAATTTTTTAAAAAGCTCCAAATGACCAAAGCTATAAATGAACTTTCAGACACATCTTTATCCTCATACTATGTCCCAAAGAGGTGACTAAATGTGTTCTTGTTCACTAAATAGTAAGATAGAAATAATGTTGTCAGCAATGGAAAAATAAACTCTAAAAAGGTTATTTGCTGACTGAATTTGGATATATAAATTTGAATGAGAATAAATAAAAAAACATAGTATCATCATATTTCTGTCTGATTCCTGTAAGTGCTTCTGCTAAGAAAATTTATGGGAGTTTAAACAACTCCCATTATTTATAGAAAATAGAAATACAAACTTGTTCAATTACTTCCACACTGGCTGCTAAGTGTCTACTTGATCACTGCATATAGGCAAATTTCTGACAGTTGAGTACAGAAAGGACTTTATGAAAAGTGGAGTGTGACCTACTTTCCTACTTACTATGTATAATTTTCAAAAATCATTTGCAACTACTGTCCTCAAAACTTTATAGCAGCTTCATGTCCCACTGTTTATTTTGGCTCTTACTTGGAAGCCTCTGCTTGCAGGATGCTTTGCTCCGGCCTAGTGCTTCCAGCATATGGTAATATTGAACAAATGCAGAGATAAACAATCCTATGATGGCAGAGGCTCAGTGAAAACACCACTGATAACAGAGGACTCTGTAATGCTGCAATGTGAACCATACACATCCAGAAACTGGCAAGTAATTCAGACTACAATGCTCAGATTCCTGATATTTGAGAACTCACATTGGCAGAATTATATTGTCTTAAAATGGGATTATAATACTTTTTTTGGAAAAAAAAGTAAAACTAGCTATAAATTGGATCTATACACATAATATGTACAAGAGTGGTACATGTAAAAGCAATTTTATTTTTATTTTTAAACTGTGTGTGAGAGTGTGAGTTTGTGCATGTGAGTGCTGTGCCTGCAAAGGCCAGAAGAACACTGGATCCTCTGTGGCTGAAGTTACAGGTGCTGCAAGCCAGCCAGCAGGAGTGCTAGGAACACAACTCAGGGTCTCTAGGGAAGTAGAAGCACTTCATCCACCAATGTAAGACAACTTTACAGCTTGTCTGAAGAACAAATGACGTTACCTACAAAGTCAAAGTAAGAAATATAACAGCATAGCCACGTCAATCCTGTGGGTCTCTATTTCACTTTCTCATGGACATTCTACTTTTGCAGTCCATTTACCAGGTTCATTTTTCTACTACATTCTTTATAAGGATTTTGCTGACGCCATCCTCTACCAGAATTTCAACAGCACCAAAGTATCCATCATTTACATACTAGCTTTCAAAGCGTTCTGCTGTCATTAAGTAGTCAGTGATGCCAGCTTTGAGGAAAGCAAGAACGCATATTTCTAGCCTTAGCCAATTTTTTTTCTTACATTCTGTGTGATTTTTCTAGCAATTAAAACCTAGTGGTTCTCAAAGGCAACATTCATAAGCACACCAGTTTATAAATCCTATAAACTACAAGGACTGTAATTACAAGCTATTATTCAACTAAGACAGTTTTCTAGTGACAAATACCAAAACCTAATGTACCGAGGTATCTGTCTAAACTTTAAGTTTTTGTTTTTCTTCTTCAAGAAATTGAAAAGGGGGCTGGAGCTCAGCCATTAAGAGCACTTGCTGCTCTTGCAAAGTACCCTGGTTCAACTCCTGACCCAGCGTGGAAGCTCACAACTGCTTGACTCCAACTCCAGGAGATCTGCCACCCTCTTCTGGCTACACAGGCACTACATGAATGTGGTGCATAGATATAACATGCAGGCAAAAGATCCATACATGTACATTTTTTAAAAAATCAATTAACTTTAAAAAAGAATTAAAGAAGCCAGGTATGGTATAGCACAGTTGGCAGAGTGCTTGTCTGTGTGAGGCCCTATATTTAATATACATTACAATAAAAAGATAATAAAGCAGGTGGTGGTGCACACCTTTAATCCAACACTTGGAAGAGGCAGGTAGATCTCTGAGTTCGAGGCCAGCCTGATCTACAGAGCCAGTTCCAGGACAGCCAATGCTACAAAGAGAAACCCTGTCTTGGAAAAAGAAAGAAAAAAGTATAGTGATGCGGGCCTGTAATCTCTGCACTCAGAATATGGAAGCAGGAAGATCAGAAGTTCAAGATCAACCTCAGCTACTAACAAGTTTGGGGCCAGCCTAAGGTACATGAAACTTTGTCTCAAAAAAACAAACACAAGGTCAGCTCATGACATGGCTCAGTGGGTATAAAGGTGCTTGTCACCAAACTTGAAGACCTGAGTTTGATCCCAGGATCCACTAAGTGGCCTGGATACACAGCAAGACCCGGTCTTAAAAACAATGATAATGGACAGTCTCACGCTGGGGTCACAGGGACACGGAGACTGCTGTCTGGAACTTCAAAGACAATGCTGTCCCGGGTTGTACTTTCTGCCGCCACTGCAGTGTCTCTGTGTCTGAAGAATGCGGCTGTCCTGGGACCAGGGGTATTACAGGCAACAAGTGTCTTTCACACAGGATAGCCACATTTTGCCCCTGTACTACCTCTTCCTGAATATGGAGGAAACTTGGGCTGATTCCTGAGGAATTTTTCCAGTTCCTTTACCCTAACACTGGTGTAACAGGATCCTACATGCTTGGGACTGGGCTTTGCTTGTACTTTTTATCCAAAGAAATATGTGTGATCCCCCAGAGACCTTCTCTACCTTATCAGTAGTAGGGTTGATTGTCTATATAATTAAGAAATATGGCCCCTCTATTGGAGAATTTATTGATAAACTTAATGAGGAAAAATTGCTCAACTAGAAGAAGTAAAGCAGTCAACCATCAAACAAATCCAGGATGCAACTGACATAGAGAAGGCACTACCTCTTCAACAGTCAGAGAAGTAACATTGCCCTGGCCTTGGAGGTCACTTACCGAGAATATAAGGAGAGAAAGAATCGCCTGGACTACCATACTTCTATACAGGACATGATGCGTCGCAAGGAGGAAGAGCACATGATAGACGGGGTGGAGAAGCGTGTGGTGGAGAGCATTTCTGCACAGCAGGAAAAGGAGATGATTGCCAAGTGCACGGAGGATCTAAAGCTGCTTGCAAAGAAGGCTCAAGCTTGGCCAGTTATGTGAAAGTATCGATCTCAGGTGAGATGGCCCGAGAGTTAACTCAAATGGGAACTAGTCTGTGTGAAGAACTTTCCCTGTGTGGTTGTCTATTGAAATTACAGCGTACCTTTCCTAAGGAATGATCAAGGTCCATTTAGTTACTGACCAGTAAGCTATTTCTGATCCTTGCTCTGTATCTGGACTTGTCTGGTGATCACATTTAAATAAGCAATTTACAGCAACTTGCTGCCCGACTAAAATTACCAAGTTATAGTTTAAACTTGTAATCAGTTATACCATCATGCAATAAAATGACATTTGAAACAGGAAAAAAAACAATGATAACAAAGCCAGGTGGTTGTGGCACATGCCTTTAATTCTGGCAGGCGGATCTCTGTGAGTTTGAGGCTAGCCTGGTCCACAGAGTGAGTTCCAGAGAAAAAAGGAAAAAAAAAAACCAACAAAAATTAATTGAAAAGCAACATTTATGAAACAAGCATGACGGTTCGGTTCAGAAAGACGAATAGGCACCATGGTCTCAGTCTGAACATAACAGTGCTCTCTTTTACCATATATAAATAAATTGGCAGGCAGATGCCAATTTAAGACATTCACTCAAACTATTGTGGCTCAGTCACTGCTCTATTGCTGTGAAGAGACATCATGACCAGGCAGCTCTTCTAAGAGGAAGCATTTAACTGGGGCTTGCTTACAGTTTCAGAGAGTGAGTCCATAATCAAGGCAGAAACTAGTGGGGCACCGGAGCAGGAGCTGAGAGCTGTACATCCTGATCAATGGGGAAACCTCAAAGCCATCATCAATGACACCCTCCTCCAACAAGGCCACACCTCCTAATCCTTCCCCCAAACAGTCCATCAAGGGACTAGACACTCAAATGCATGAGACTACCCAGGCGTGGCAGTGCACACCTTTAACCCCAGCACTTGGGAGACAGAGGCAGAGGCAGGTGGATCTCTGTGAGTTTGAGGCTAGCCTGGTCTACAAAGCAAGTCCAGGACGGCCAGGGCAACAGAGAAACCCTGTCTCACAACCCCCCCCCACACCACAAAAAAGAACCAAATATGTGAGATTATGGATGAGATTAAAACCATACGTTTTAATATTTTTTTTTTCACTTTTTAGCAACTGCCTTTCCTTCCTTTCAAAATTTAGATAGTGTTATGAACTGGGACATTCCTCAGTGGTACAACACTTCACCTGGCATATGCAAGGCTGTGGGCTCAACCCTTAATACCATACACACACACACACACACACACATACATACAAACTTTAAAAATTTTTATTTAGATAATGTGGTTCTACATAAACCATAAAAAATCAAAAGAAAAAAAATAAGAGAATAGGTACACATCTGTAATCACTCACCCAGGAAGCAGAAGCAGAAGGAGAAGGATCAAAGCAAACCTTGGCTATATAAAACCCTGTCTTACACAATGTTATTTACCCATTCATAAGTGGATATTAGCCAATCTGTACAGGATAACCACGCTATAATTCACAGACCCAAAGAAAGTAAGTAACAAGGAGGGTTCAAGGGGTGATGCTTGAATCCCTTTAAGTAGGGGAAGTAAAATAGACATCAGAAGTGGATGGAGAGAGGGGTCCAGACAGGAACCCTACATTACTGCCATCAGAGAAGCTTTATTCAGCAGATAATGGAAACAGATGCAGAGACCCACAGCCAAACATTAGGCAAAAATCAGGGGTTTCTCTGTGTAGCCCTGGCTATCCTGGAACTTGCTCTGTAGACCAGGCTGAGCTTGAACTCAGAGATCTGCCTGCCTCTGCCTCCAGAGTGCTGGGATTAAAGACATGCATCACCACTACAACCACCAGCAAATAAATGTTTTTAAAAGTTAATAATTCTGGACCAGGCATGATGGCACATGCCTTTAATCCCAGCACTTGAGAGGCAGAGACAGACAGATCTCTGTGAGTTTAAGGCCAGCCTGGTCTACACAGTGAGTCCAAGACAGCCAGGGCTGTTACACATAGAAACCCTGTCTCAGAAAAAAAAAAAAAAAAAGTTAACAATTCTGAGCCAGGCGGAAGTGGCGCTGCCAGAGGCAGGTAGGTAGATCTCTGTGAGTTCAAGGCCAGCCTGGTCTACAAAGTGAGTCCAGGACAACTAGGGTGTGGTACATAGAGAAACCCTGTCATGGTTAACAATTCTAACACAGTAAACTCAGTTCACTATTGTTCAATGGTAGAGCTTATGACCACCCTGTACCTCCCCAAACCTGATTCCAAAAGAAAAGGAAAGGGAACCTGCACAATCAAAACTTTCTTCCAGCGTGAAAGCAGATCATTTAGAAAATGACAGTTTCAGGGCTGGAGGGATGGCTCAGTGGTTAAGCACTGTCTGCTTTTATAGAGGACGAGGGCTCAGATCCTAGTCCCCACATGGTGACTCATGACCTTCTTCAACTCCAGTATCAGGGGATCTGACATCGTCTTCTGACTTCCAAACACACAAAGCATGCACATGGCACACATGCTTTTATGCAGGCAAAACACTTACATACTTAAAATAAAAAAATAAATAAATCTTAAAAGAAAATAACAGCTTTAGAAAAAAGTCTCCATGAATTTCCCCCAAACCAAAAAATCAACTCAAATATTTAGAAAAAAGTTTCTCTGAAAAGTGATCCATCCCATAAACAATGGAGAAACCAAAGTACAATTCAGCAACACAGGAACACACCACATGGGAACAGAGTCAAAAGTTATAGACGAAGACAGAAAACAGTCCAGTTTCACAGCCCAGAAACAGATGAAAATTTAGAATTCATGAGATTATCCAAAGGTTTAAAGGGAAACATATTCAATGAGGCCTGACTCCAGACACTAGAGTTCAAAATCATAAACAAAACATTTGAGAAATACCATGTGTATAGAGTGGACAACATACCCACACCATCTTAAGCTCCAAAATGACCTATCAGAACTGTTGTGCTAAGCAACCTTTCTCAACAACAACAACAACAACAACAAAATAACCAAAGACTGGTTATAGAAAAGAATCATCTTCATTTTTAGTTCAATAATCTCTCTTACCAGAAGGCATGAGGAAAATCATTTGGCTTTAAGAAATTGTACATATTATATTTTACTATAAAATTTACCTTCATAAATACAATTTGCTCATTCTAAAATTAAAGTCAATCTAGGAACATATGTTTTGTTTTGACAGGACCTCACTGGCTATCCTGGCTACCTATGTAGACCAGGCTTGCCTGAACTCAGAGATCCACCTGCCTCTGCCTCCTGAGTGCTGGGATTAAAGATGTGCACCACCACGCCCAGCCCAGGAATATATATATTTTCAATTAAACAGAAATCAATCCTAATCTAGCCTAGGATCTAATGTTGAATATAAATAACTATGTCTACTTTTATACTGCAGAGCAAACAGGTTCTTGATTGGAGTCTTCATCAAGGGAAATGGCAAAAAAGTGACAAACTCATAGAAAATATTTTCTGTAAAATTTTCTTTCCTGCCATGGCTATACACTGGGAAAATCACTGGAAACCATTTGCAAAATGGGCACCTTCTCCCATTGAACTAATCTGATGTGATTAGAACCTATCCTATTCTCTTTTCCTTTCTATATGTCATCTCTTCTCTACTTGTCCTCAACTCCAATACAAACACTTGCCAGTTATTCTCTCCTTTGTAGTCCTGGACTACCTTATCAAGTTTTTATTCTTTGCATCAATCACAAGCAAGAAAAACTACACCATATGGTTAAACATTCAAGGTTTATGACCTGGTCATTAAAACTTTTTTCTTCAAAAGACATTACTAAAAAATTAAAAGAACCCACTAGATGAAATTATGTCTTACAATTTAAAAATTTAGGTGCAGGGCTGGAAAGATGGCTCAGGGATTAAGAACACTGGCAGCTCTTCTGGAGGATCCAGTTCTATTCCCAGCACCCACATGGCAGCTCCAACTCCAGTTTCAGGGGAAACTGAAATGTGCTGACTTCCTACTTAACACAGAGAAAACTTAATGCAGTTTCCTGACCTCCACTGAGAATTAATCCTTAATGACCTCTGTGTGATACCTTGGTGACCAATACCGACATGCCACTTTAGCCTTCAAGCTTCTATAGCCTGAGCTGATGGAAGGAGGGAAGAATATTTATGGAGAGAAATCCAAGGAGGAAGCGTTCTGTATTTGAAACTAGAATTCATGAAAATTATATCCTTCCTGTGCTTGGATGATGCTTTTGGATCAAGTGCTAATGGTGGCTTTACCACCTAGCAATGAGTTCCCTAGACACAGGAAAGGATCAGGGGTGAATTAACCTCAGAGTAGTTCAGGGATTGCTCTAGAACTCCATTTTACAACTTATCTTTCCAAAGGACTTTGCTTCCTCGTCATTAGTACTGTTCCCACACCTGTAATGCACAGGTGAGTCCACTATACATTCTGTACTAATACAGTTAAACCCTTAGCAATGAACTGTCTGAAAGAAGGTGATCACTTCCTAGTTGCCAAGCTGTGCATATGTACTACTCAAGTTTGGCTAGGTTATGGTATAGCAATCCCCCAAAGTCAATGCTGTAAAATAATGAAGTTTTATTTCTTGTTCATGCTACCTATCTCTTAAGGATGGATGGGCTGTTATGACCTTTGACTCACAGAATCTGCTGGTGCACATTTAAAAGGAGACTCAAAGTCAACAGGGATGTGTAACATAAGGATGCACTCAAGAACTTCAGTCCCACACAAAGAAACAAGTGTATTTGACCCATCCTGATCCTGTTAGCCTTGTCTTATTTGCTTCAGCCTTGGTTTTCTCCGCTTCTGAAGCACTGCCATTTCTACCTGCACTGCCCAATAGACATTAAATGAATAATGAAGACAATTTCCACCATCTGATAACCTCAATTAACCACTCAGGCAATTACACAATCAAAATTTCTTCTAGAGTGCCTCTATGCTCCCACTAGACACCAAGAAAATAGAAATTCATGTTATTATCCACCTAAACCATATGTAACTATTGGTAAATCCTGTGGGTTTAAATACATGTACTTTCCAATAGCAAACACCAATGACTAATCCATTCTGGAAGCTCCAACCAGAAAGCGGGCAGGAAGCAGTCTTTCATATACTCCAAAATGAGTATATCTGCTTATGAGTATGGGATATGCTCTAATGGAGAACAGAACCAACTTAATGGGGTTTTTGGGAAAGACTGACAGAAACCAGTCCCAGAGCATATGCTTCACAGGACCTATCCTCTCAAAGTGATAGTTTCTGGGGTAGTAAGTTACAACTAGTGCTTTTTTCTTTATCCAACTGATGTTTTGTAACTTTATTCATCAGGCAGAACAAAACTGTCAGCAAGGAGTCTTTCAGGGTACACCTGTTCTCTATTAACTTCTAAATGCTCTTATCAGATGTTTAGTCTGTAAAACTGTTCTTGATTTGACGTTAAAGCAACTGAAATGTTACAGTAAACACCGTTTCATGTAGCAGCTGAGCTAAGGTATTAGTTTAAAAGTAACAAGACCTGGAACATGGCACAAAAAAATAAGACACCTAGCCTCTGCATGCCCCTCCACATCCTTGTGCACTTGGTCAAAACCTCCCTATGAAGTGATTTTTTTAGAAATCCTCTGATTTCAATTTAAACCCAACTGTTACAACACTGTACTTGTGTGTGGCTTTGTGGTCTTCTATCAACACAATTCTAACAGCATTTGAACTGGAACATGTCTATATTATCCAAATATGGTCCATGAAACTTTAACCCAAAGGGAGTAAATCAAAAAGATTTCAAAGAGAATAAGGATGAGGAGATAACTGATCTTGAAGAAAGATAGACTTAGGGCAGACTCAAGAATAGACTAATACTAACGGGGATTTTTTTTTTTTCCTTACTAAGAGAGGCAGACACGGTACACCTTTAATCCCTGCACTCAAGAACGTTAAGGTCCTCCGGTCTTTGAATCTGAATTGCACCACCAGCTTCTTTGATTCTCCTGTTTACATACGGCCTAACGTGTGGCTTCTTGGTCTTTATAACTGCAAGGTAGTTCCCCAAATAAAAACACTTTTATATGTTTATGTCTGTATCTATCTCTTAACAGCTCTGTTCCTCTGGAAAACACAAATGTTTTCTTGAAGTATTCATAATTAATTATCAATTAAAATAAAATGCACATACTTTGAGGCAGCAATTCATTTTTAAGAATCATATAAACAAAACATCCATATGCAAAGTTATATTTACAAGAAAGCTCACTGAAGTACAGTTAACAGCAAAACCACCTTAGAAACTGTCCTGAATAGCTACCAAGTGAGATGGTAAAACTATGCTATGACAATATCCAGAATATTCTGCAGCTACAAACAAAAATTTATTGAACATATAAGAAAAGCCCTGAGAGAAGGAATAAACAAGATTAATTTTGTTTGGGGAGGGGGAGTGAATAACCCTATTAGAGGTAAATTTTAAATATGTTTGGATTTTGTGACATTAGGAGGAAGAGATGGCTCAGTTCATTTGCTGCTCTTATAAAGGACTCAAATTTAGTTCTAATAGCCACATGGTAGCTCACAACTGTCTCTAACTCTAGTGTTGGGAGAGCGGACACATTCCTCTGGCCTCAAAGGCAGCAGGCCCATATGTAGTATATGCAAGCAAACACTCATCACACACACAAAATTAAAATAAGTAGTAAATCTTTTTTTTAGATTGAGATGGGAAATCAGTAAATAATGGTAACCTCTAGATGAAAAGAAACTGAACTTGTCCCAACAGACCTGCTACTTTTGCAACTTAAAATACAGGGGGAAAAGTATAGTAGATAATCTGAAACTCTTCTAAAATATCAACATTTAAAAAAAAACCCTATGTTAACTTGGGAGGCAGAGGCAGGTGGATCTCTTTGAGTTCGAGGTCAACCTGATCTACAAAGCTATTTCCAGGACAACCAGGGCTGTTACACAAAGAAACCTTGTCTCCAAAAAACAAAAGCAATGGCAACACCCCCCCCCCCAAACCCAACAAGAACAAAATGTATGTCACAAGCGCTCTTAAAGAAATAGTAGTTCTTCAACAGAATCAAGTTTTGTTGCCTTTTAAATTTGTGTGGATATTTCGCCTGCATGTATGTATGTGTACCATGTGCGTGCCTGGTGCCTGTCGAGGTCAAAAGAGGGGAGTCAGGGCTACACAGAGAAACCCTGTCTTGAAAAACCAAAAAGAAAGAAAAAAGAGTAAACCTGAAGGCCCACCAGATTTTTCCTATCTAGTTTCTTCTGAGTGTACATGATAAATTCTGAATTTTGAAATCAAGTTTTTAAAATTCTGCTCAGCATATGTACCATTCATTCACTTCTGAGTAAACAAAAGCATATGAAAGATAGGTCTCATTCATATTAGATCTAGAAAGCTACTTGGGTGCCCCCTAGGGACCAAAATTTTTAAATGTATACAGTTTCAGATACATTAATATCTTCTGTCATCAATATTTATTCAGCAAGTACCACTATGTGCTAGGTACAATGCTCAACAAAAGAGACAAGAAACAAAATCAAGTTTCTGACTTTTATATGCTAAAATTCAATCTTATTCAGAACTTTTCTAAGACAGTATGAGTCATCCATTCAAAGAGGCTCTTAAGGAAGCTATGACACAGATAATAAATGTTTAACTCATTACTTATGTAAACAAAATGTTCACAATCTGTGAAAGAGAAATTAAATATTCTTTCTAATCAACCCATGCAAAATTGTGGATGCTATTTTCAAAGATAAGTTTAGGTTACAGCACTCTAATTTATTCTGGCCCAAAAAAAATGTAAAGTTTAATTTTTAAAAATTAATGTATGAGGGGCTGAGAGATGGCTCAGAGGTTAAGAGCACTGGCTGCTCTTCCAGAGGTCATGAGTTCAATTCCCAGCAACCACATGGTGGCTAAAAACCATCTATAATGAGATTTGATGCCCTCTTCTGGAGTATAGGCATACATGCAGGCAGAATACTGAATACATAATAAATAAATCTTTAAAAAAAAAATAATGTATGAGACCTGATGACCCAATTTCTATCCCTGAGCTCACATAAACGGGAAAAGCCAGAACCAACTCCACAAAGCTGTCCTCTGCCCACCACACATGTGCCACAGCATGTACACACATACACCTATGTGCACACAAGTGGAAAAAAATTAAAGTATACAGCATCTCTCTGAATTTGAGAAATACATCATTCTGTAATAATTCTACTGAATATTTAATTCAAATAAAAGTATTACACTGACTTAGAAAATGGCTAATTTAAAAAATAGTATAAGAGGAGGACACAAATTTAGAAATAATTAGAAAATAACATTAAACTGAAAAGGACCACTGTAAATAAAGGAGTAAAGTCAATTCCCAAAGCTCCCTCAAACCTTCTCCCAGTAGGAGATAGTTGAAAAGGTTCTCCATCAGACCTGCCCTTTCATCCCCATGGAGCAATTACTAAAGTGGTGTGTGACTCCAGAAAAACTACCAGCTTCCCTTCAACACACTCCCTTAACTAACTCCAATATTCCAGAACATGAGGGCAAGATACCCTCAGGTTCTGTATCCCTGAATCCAAGGTATACTTCTGATAGCACATGGTAGAACTTCTGAGGTACAAGAATAGTTTGAAGTCAGCCTATGTTAACATACCTCAAAACAAACATACAATACAACACAAGTTTTGGCAGCCTGAATTGAAAACCAAAATAACTTCTCTCCAAAGGAACATTTCTATAATTAATTCTATACCACATTTCAGGTACCCTATGAACTAAATTTGCTTTGGCATGATATTTGGAGAATTTAACATTGAGTTATATAACTTTTTTCCTAAAGGAAAAAAATTAATTTTAAAGATTGCCATCTTTGAGGAGTAATTCATAGCTGCCTGCATAATGAAATATTGAGCCAAAATGCAGACTCACAAAGGGGAAAGAAAATATCTGATTTACCTGACCGCAGACATTCCAGGGTTTATTTAATCAGCTACGGAATAGTGATTGTTAAATTATACATTTGAAATAGCAGATTATCAGGTGAACGTTTATGGCAACTGGAATCAGCAGTAAACAGTTCAAAACAATTTTTTCTAGATGGCTTGGTGGGACAGACCTATAATCACAGTTTCTTATGAAGTTGAGCCAAGAGGACCATGAGTTCAAGGCCTGTCTTGGTTACAGAGTGAGTGGAAGGACAACTTATTAAGAATTTTAAAGTAGGGGCTGGAGAGATGTCTCAGCAGTTAAGAGCACTGACTGCTCTTCCAAAGAACCTGGGTTCAAATCCCAGCACCACATGGCAGGTCACAGCTGTCTGTAATGGCCGGGCGTGGTGGCGCAGGCCTTTAACCCCAGAACTCGGGAGGCAGAGGCAGGTGGGTCTCTTTGAGTTCAAGGCCAGCCTGGTCTACAGAGTGAGTCCAGGATAGTCAGGGATACACAGAGAAACCCTGTCTCCAAAAACCTTAAAAGAAAAGAAGAAGAAGAATTTTAAAGGAAAAAGTACAAAGAAGGATGCTCTGAAGTACAGTGCATGCTTTTCATGTGTGAGACCCTGGGTTCCACCGCCAGTGCAAGCAGAAAAATGAACAAAAACCGAGACAAACAACTCACAGCTTAAGCTCACATAACTGCCAAAGTCTTAAATAACAAGTAAAAGAACAACAAAGAACATCTCATCATATTTACCAGGTTTAAGTATGACCAGCTATCACTTCATGAAATAGAAATACTAGTTACTGAACAGAGAGATTTTCAATCCAGTGGAGTTATAGGGGTATTATTAGGTTGAGTGTGGACGTTTAAGGGCACGTTATAAATTCAGAAACAAATAATTTGGGTGCACTCAAATATGAAAGTCATAAGCCAAGTTTTAAAAGTAATGCTATTGGTGTTCTGTTCAGGAAGTTTCTACCCGTGCCAACGAGTTCCAGGCTTTTCCCCACTTTCTCTCCTATTGATGTTAGTGTGTCCGGATTTATGTTGAGGTCTTTGATCCACTTGGACTTAAGTTTTGTGCAGGGTGATAAGTATGGGTCTATTCGAATTCTTCTACATGTTGACATCCAGTTAGGCCTCTCCACATGAAGACCAACACAGAACCAATCAACCTAGGCCCCTAGATGATTACAGATACTGAAACACCAACCAAAAACCAAAGCATATATAGACTGGATCTAGGCCCCCAACACATATATAGATGATATGCAGCTTGGTCTTCATGCAGATTCATTAGCAAGTGGAGCTGGGTGAGGGAGTTGTCCCAGACATGGACTTTGTTGCCTGTTAGTGGAACACCTTACTCTAGCTGGGCCAGCTTGTTGGACCCCAGTGCAAGAGAAAGCTCTTAGCCCTCATGGGACTTGATGAACTGAGGTGGGTCAATATGTGGGGGGGGCTCCCCTCATCCGAAGAAAAGGAGAGGGGGAAGAAGGGGAAGAGAGTGGGAGGGTGGGACCAGGTGGGGAGGAGGAGGGAACTGTAATAGGGATGTAACTTGAATAAATTAAAAAAATAAAAAATAAAAGTAATGCACCTTTAAAATAAAAATTATCACTTTCAGACAGTAGCAGCCCCTTGCAGTACATTAAATAAATCTGTTGTCTTTCCAACAATAAATTAAGTGACCAATATAATAAAACCAGGAAGCTTAAAGGAGAAAACATTTGCATCTAAATGCCAGGTGTCAGACCTTATTTAATAGTCAAAAATACAAAACAGACATTTCTATTTTCTCCCTTCTTACAAAGGAACTGAAGCTACAAGTAAACTTCTCTGGGGCCTAGAAAAGCAATAGCAGAGTTAGGCCTTGAACTTCTATCTGGTTTGACTATAAAGTCCCTGCTCCTTCCTCTACTATGCTATTTATATTTTAATCATGTTACTTATAAAAAACCTGAAAACATCCACTTGTCATTTGGCTTTTAAAAAGTCAAAACCAATAGAATTAAAAATAAGGAGAAAAACACTATGTAGTTTGTGATTGAACTGGTTTTCAAAAGTCGACCTGTAATTAGAAGAACAACTGTAAAACGCAGCAATATTTAGAACACATCATTCTATTTATTTGTGGGTGTTCTTTAAAGAATAGAATATAGGACAGGAGTTGAATGTATGAACATGGAAAAAGCAAAAGCAAACGTGAGCCACAGCCTAGGAAAAGAGGAAAATATTTAACAAGTTCTGGATCAAAACCTTTCACCAAACACTCAATTTAATAGTGAACGTTGGGTGTCCTACCCCAACCCTACCTGCCTTTTGTTCCTAATTGTCTTGTTTTCCTTTCAAATACTGCCCAAGACTGTCCATTAAGCCTTCCACGCCATATCATTTACAGCTCTCAGGTGCTAGAAAAACGGGTTGTGAACCCATACCTGCTTAACTTTAAAGTCTTTGCCTCTTTCTGTGTGAATGCCACCCCTGACCTCAAATGCTAAGAGAATGGAACCGGTAAACTTATTTCAAAACTTTCATTGTATTTTATTTGTGTGGGCAAACACTGAAACCACAGCTCGAGTGTGAAAACCAGAGGACAACTCGCGGGGGTTGGTTCTCTCCATGTGGGTCTCTGGGATGGAACTTGGCCGCAGGCTCCTTTACCCGCTGAGCCATCTCTCCAGCCCTTAAAGCAAACACTTTTTTTTTTTTTTTTAGTAAGAGTATTTTATAGTTGAGTGGTGTTTTATTTTCTCGGAGAGCAGAGTTTCTTATTTGCTTAGACAACTGAGGTTCTGAGAGAGCGAGTGACTCACTCGCCCAAGGAAAAAGCGTGAGTTGGCAGCTGGGTCAAAGGTTAACGTCTGGGCTCTCACGGCTCCGGTATTTTAACTACCACAAGATCCGGGTCGAGCTCCTGGAAGATTAGCCGAGGACTGACAGCCCCAGACCTGGAGAGGAGAAGACCCGGATTCCGAGAGTGCAAGCAAGGGCGCGCGGGAACAAAGCGGACAACGCGGCGCGCACCCGCAGACTCGACGACCCTCGGCCCGGGCGCGCGGTGGCCGCCGGGACTCGTAGTCCGCTGCCCACGGCGGGTGGGGGGGGATGGGGGGCGAAGCCGCCAATGCGGCGGCTCCCGCTGGCCCGGGCCCGCTCTGCGCCGGAGCTCTCCGTCACCCTCCCGCACGTCCTCACCTCGACAATGCGCGCGCACTGGGTCCCCTTGCCCGCACCGGGCCCGCCCAAAACGAACACGACCAACGGCTTCATGAGACGGACAGGGCAGAGTCGCAGTCCGCGGGTCAGCGGGGGGGAAGCTCGGGACCAGGACGTGCAGCAGCTGGCGACGACAGCTGCTGAGCATACAACGCGCCACTGACAGCGGCCGGCGCGGCGGCGCGGGCGGGGCGGCAGGGGGGGGGTGGGCTGAGCGGGCGCCGGCCCCTGCGGGCACCGCGACTGGAAGGGGCGGTGCCTCCATGCGTAGCGCCAGTTTCCGGTCCCGGTTCCGGTTCTTCCTAGTGGGGCTGGAGACCAAAGGCTTTGCATTATCAGAGCTAGGGTCGTTGCTTAACCGGACCGTTGGTTCAGTCGCCCGGATTTCCCTTTCTCTCGAGAGGTGACCTAACTGAATAGGCAAACACAGGAATCAATAGGAGCAACGGCGTTGTCGGGAAGGAAACCAAGGGAAAACAAGAGCAGTGTGGCTGAGGTTTGCAGAGAAGGCTTCTGAAGAGGTGACCTTGGAACCAAGACTTCAGAGACTTGATTGTAGTGGCCCACCAAAAGAGGAGGGCATGTTGGAAGGTTAGGGATCTATAAGGGGAATGAAACGTGATGAATGGAGAGTCGAGCCAGTTATGGAAAAGCACTTAAATTATATTCTAACCGCAGAGAAAGTCTTTAAGCTTAACACTGTTACCCTGACCAGGCCATTAGGGAAAATAAATAAATAAATAAACAGAAGAAAAATAGAATATAAGAACTGAGCCTGGATGAACACAAGCCTTTGAAAGTTGGAGACAACAGTGGTGGCATTTTCATGGAGGTTTTTATAGTAACAAATTTATGACTCGGCATTTTTCAGACAAGTTGGTGGGAATGGTTTATAGCAAAGCTGGTAATCTCTGTTATTAGCCCTAGATGCTATATGATGACATTCTTAGCCTTTGGATTTGGAAGCTAGGGTTCTGTTTGTGGATTACAAAAGGACTTACCTAATAGTCATGAGAATGTTTAGGTCACACACAGAGGTGGGCAGTAGATGGTTGTTTGGGAGCTAAGATAGCCTGAGATAATTTGGCTCTGGACCTGAAATATTCCAATTCTCCAAATCACTGAAGTCCTAATCAGTTAACCTTGTAAAATGTTACACGGACGTGCTTCTTTTTCTTCAAACTTCTGTTGACAGGTATGGAAATCTGGAAAATGTAGTGTCCCCAATAGAGTTCACTGGGCTCTGAGGCCATGGATTGCAATGAACTGAAGGTGTTTGCTTGTTCCAGTGTAGGCAGAGAAGTAAGTTATGTTCTTTTCAGGTTGAGTTCTCAAGGTAAGTACAACAGAGAGGCTTAAGAGGCCTAAAGAGTTGAGGATGTTTATGATGATGTTTAATCAGAATTATACAGGATAGCATTTGTGGAATGATAGTGGAAAGTGGCAGGGAAAAGAACCAGGATATTTGTGCATTGACTGGGAAGTGGATAGAGTGGCAGGTATTCGATCAAGTGAGCTAGCAGCACAGATGCTGGTAGTCTATAAGGGATATTGGGAAATGAAGTCCCAGAGATTGTGAGTTTGTGTGATGCCCATCAAGGTGTGACTGTGAGAATAAGACTATAAGAACAGAAGGCTGAGGAAGAATGTGTGCTCCTGTTTTTAGAACTGAGTGGCCAGGTGGGCATTAGCTTTATTGTCCAGTTGAAAGATGGAATCAGTTATTGTGGTGAAGGGAGTATGAGAAAGAAACTATGCTTTGGAGACAGTGACCAGAGGTTTAAATGATAACTAGCAGACAAGGGAGGTGGTAGTCTAGCCCTCTAATTGTGCTCACTCATTTTCTTTCTGTTACTGTTTTCTTCTCTCACCCTGTAATCCCTGGCCTCTAGATCAGGCCGATCTTAAACTCACCTGCCTCTGCCTCCTGTGTGCTGGGCCACCATGCCCAACCATTACAGACAGTTTTGAACTGCCATGTCGGTGCTGGATTTTGAACCCGGGTCCTTTGGAAGGGCAGCCAGTGCTCTTAACCACTGAGCCATCTCTCCAGCCCGCTCATAACTTTCTTACAGTCTTCTTGTCAACCTCTCTTCTTTTCCATATTTCATTTCACCCTCTTATGTAAACAAAAGTTTTATTAAACTATATTTATTAATACCTAATAACCTGTAACCTATAAACACCTAATACCTAACAACATTTAAACAATCTTACTTTAACCCTTTTTGAAAGGATACTAAAATTCTCTAGCACAGGTCTGTGAGGGCAACTTGGTCAGCCTTCTATCTGCTGGCACACCTCAAACAGCATCCAGCAGTCTGGCTCTGGCATAGTCACAGCAGTCCTATTTCAGCTTAAGTTTGAGACTTTATCCTCAGGGTCAGGGCCTAGCATCACCCACTGGCTCGTGTGGCCAGCCTGCTTCAACTCCTCAGTTTGGGGCTGGCTTCAGTCAGCCAAGACTGTCCACAGACACTTCAGGCCCCTGTTTGAACTAGTTGAAACCCTCAGGGCAGGTGCTGTACAATGCGGCTCAGTCTTTTACTTCAAAGCCTTGCCACAGCCTGTCAGGACAGGAGTTACTCTCCTGCCTGTTTTCAAGGTCTCCTCAAAGTGTGCTTGCCAAGGCTTCAGAACCCATATGCAACTCACGCCTTGGGCTGCTGCTGTCACTGCCCACTGGCCAGATTCAGTTGCTTTGCTTCTGCCACTGTGGAGTCAGCCAGTCCTAGCTTTCCTCAGGCCACCATTACTGTCATTTCTATGGTCTCCTCAGCCGATGCATGCCTCGTGCCTCACTCCTTCACTAGTGTACCTTAGGCCACTCTGCTCCCACTGTTGTGGTGCGTCTTTGCGGCTTTCTCTCGGTCTTTGGGCTGGCTTCTGGCAGGAGTC
Source organism: Lophiomys imhausi (assembly GCA_907164525.1). NCBI lineage: Eukaryota > Metazoa > Chordata > Mammalia > Rodentia > Muridae > Lophiomys > Lophiomys imhausi. The sequence goes on from CAJQZJ010005020.1 coordinate 12,299,217, forward strand.
TCTCTTGTGGCCTCCTCCTCTCAGTTTATGTGCTGAGGCTTCTATCCTCCCACATCTTATCACCTCAGAACTGGTGCAGCCTAAGGGCTGGCAGATGGCATACATCGCTTCACACCTTGCTGTCTCTTGCACAGGCCTCTCTCACACAGCTTGTGTATCTATGGCTCTTGGCAGCTCCGTTTCTCTCCCTCTCTCGGGGTCCTGTCTCTCAGACTTAAATAGGGCATGATTCTAGTGGTGTTTCAAGAGGCCTGGCCCTTTCTCCTGTTCTTGGCAGCTCCTGGGCTTCTCAAGATTTCTGTGGCCCTCAGCCAGGCACCATCAGGGCATTCTCATGGAGTTGCAGCTTCAACTGGGCTCCACCCAATGTCTTTTGAAGAAAGGCAGCATCCAAAACCCCTTTTTTTCAGGTTCCCAGACTTTGAAAAGGCCTATATGCTGCCAGGTGCCAGGCTGATCTACCTGCCCCTTTTAAGAGTTCAGAAGCATTCTCACATATTCATTAAAGAAAGCTAACTCCCATTACACTCTTATCTTTTTGCCTTTTGTGGGAAGGAGGGGGCCCAGATATGATCTCTATTGAGTTTATCCAGTGGAAATAATGTCTGTATCAAACCCAATGTTTGTTATTATAACTACTACATCACAATTAAAATTCAAAGTTTTTTAAAAGTCAACCCAGTCAAAAGTTATTAGAGAATCAATAGCTTCTTTGATGATGCAGAAACATCTAACTATAGTAAGTACTCAAATGCAGAAGTTTGGCTAGTTAGAAAGCTAATTAAACTTCAGGCTTTCTCAAATAGAATTACAAAAAAAAAAAAGGCAAAATTTATGGGGTTTGTGGAGATGCTTGAATCATTGGAATCCAAAATTAGACAGCTGTGAAGAGTAGTCTTGAGGCAGTAAGGTGTCCGCAGCCTCCGAATAGGCAGTCCTCTGTGCTCCCCCTTCTTCCCACCTTTGTCCTTCTTTGCCCTTTCCTCAAGTTCCTTCCTCCTTCATTTCTCTTCCTCCTATCTCTTCCTTCCAGTAAGGAAGGAGGAATGAGATATTTCCAATTATTGCCACCCAAGAAGTCTCATAATAATTTATTGTTAACATTCCTCCAACATATTTCATACATTGTTTCTTTATTAAGTCTTCTCATAGCTACAGTCTCATGTATGGCAACATAGTTATTGTTAGGTAAACTTATTTTGCAGAGAAACCTGAAGTCAGAGACTGAAGCAGGAGGATAAATTTGAAGCCTACCTCTATTCTCAGGAGTTGGGAGGTAGAGGTAGGTGGATCTCTGTGAATTCAAGGCCATCCTGGTCCAGTCTGGTCTATACTCTTCAGTTCCAGACCAACCAGAGCTACATAGTGAGACCTCATCTCCAAAACAACAAAACAAAACCTAAACAACTTGTTACACAATTGTAATTGCAGCAGTTGGGAAGTGGAGCTAAGATGTACTTTACAGCAGGCCTCAACTGTATAGCAAGTTCCAAGTCAGCTTGGGCTACATGACATTCTGTGGGGTTTTTTTTTGTTTGTTTGTTTTTGTTTTTGTTTTTTTTTTTTAAATGTGAAGCCAAAATTTGCCCAAGAATACTTAGCAGTAAGAAGCTAGCAGCTTTGAAATCTGTGTCTTAGCTCATGGAAAAGAGGAACACATGAGACCTGAAAGAAACAAAACTAGGCCAGGCTTTTCGTGTTACCAATAGAAAGTAAGTACCTTGTCTGGGGCATTGCCCCACTTTTGTACTGATATTAGGGCAGAGAGCAATTGAGAAAGCACCTGACCAAGAGTATATAGGCATTTCTTTAAGCCTCATTGCTGTTAATTATTCACTGTGGACTTAGAAAACTACTATGAACCCTTGCACTTTAAACAGGGGAGAATGAAATGAAAACCTTTGTCCCAGACATCAAGAAGGCTCAGGGATGGGGCTGGAGAGATGGCTCAGAGGTTAAGAGCACTGACTGTTCTTCCAGAGGTCCTGAGTTCAATTCCCAGCAACCACATGGTAGCTTACAACCATCCAAAATGAAATCTGGTGCCCTCTTCTGGCCTGCAGGTATACCTGCAGACAGAACATTGTATACATAATAAATAAAATCTTAAAAAAAAAAAAAAAAAAGGCTCAGGGAATAGCCAGGCCATGGTGGCACATGCCTTTAATACCAACAGTCGGGAGGCAGAGGCAAGCAGATCTCTGAAATTGAGGCCAGCTTGATATACAGAGCGAGTTCTAGAATAGCCAGAGCTACACAGAGAAACCCTATCTTGAAAAGAAAAAAAAAGTAAGTAAAAGCAATTCTTAGCTTATAGGTTATAGTTTGCTGATCACTTGTGACCTACAACACCTGATGGCAAAGTCCAATCCAAGCTCAAAAGCTTCCAACTCTCCCCTCCCCCCCACCAGGACAGCCGCATCTGAGAATAAGGACAACCAGTCTTATTAGGAAGAGGTGGGAGGAATATAAAATAGGCCATATTGGGCTGTGCATGGTAAGCCATACTTGTAATCCCAGTGTTCAGTGGGTAGAGACAAAGGAATCAAGAGTTTGAGGCCAGCCTGGGCTATATGTGACTCTTAAAAGCTTGCAAATGGCCTTATGGATAAAAGTACTTAACCATGCAGGCCTGACAACCTGAACTCAATCCCAGTGGAGCCCACAGTAGAAGGAAAAAAATGTTTCAAAGGTTATCCTCTGACTGCCACTTGTGTGCTGTGGCTTGCATACACGAACATATGTGGCCACAAGTTGTCTGTGTGTGTGTGTATGCTCTACCTGGCTCTGTCTCTGGGTTGCCTTTTTAAAAAGAAGTTATTTAGGGCCAGTGAGTGTTTCAGCAAGTTAAGCTACTTGCTGCCAAACCTGGTGACCTGAGTTCAGTCTCTGGAGCCCATGTGGTAAAAATACATAATTAAAAGTATTAAAGAATATTTAAAATAGAAGTTAAAAGATCATATCAAAGTAAATGTGCCTTTTTTTTTTTTTTAGTGCATATTCCCCTACATGACTACCGTATCTCCTCTGGCAACTGGAGCTATAAGATCTTAAGGGTGTGAGGTCTATGGGAAGAATCTAAGATGCTATTGGCTTTTAAGGAAGACCTGAGTCAAACACGAAAAGATACTCTTGTTGCTTCCATAGTAGAGCACCAGAAAAAAATAATTCCACTCAAGGGTCTGGGTCCAAAACTTCTTTGAATACATATGTCACGATGTAGTGATTTTTCTCTGTATTCCTGAATAACTGAGCACAGAAAATGGAGTACTCATTGTTTTCTATCCTGCCTGTCACCTGCCAAATATACTAAGCAACAAAGGAAAATAATACTTTATGTTGAAAGATATAAAAAAGAGAAACCCAGATGCATATCTCTGACAAAGGTTTTTTTTTTTTTTTGGTTTTTTGAGACAGGGTTTCTCTGTGTAACAACCCTGGCTGTCCTGGACTTGCTTTGCAGACCAGGCTGGCCTCGAACTCACAGAGATCTGCCTGCCTCTGCCTCCCAAGTGCTGGGATTAAAGGCATGCACCACCACGCCCGGCTATTTATTTATTATGTATAGTGTTCTGTCTGCAGGTATATCTGCAGGCCAGAAGAGGGCACCAGATTTCATTATGGATGGTTGTGAGACACCATGAGGTTGCTGGGAATTGAACTCATGACTTCTGGAAGAGCAGCCAGTGCTCTTAACCGCTGAGCCATCTCTCCAGCCCTCTGACAAAGGTTTTACAAGGAGTCATTTCTAGGAAGGATCAGGCTGGGCGAAGAAACCCTTCATTTCTAGTTGGCTCTTTGAGCATGTTGTCATCTATTGCTATTTAGCAAAGGTTAATAGGCTAACCTACAAGAAACATGTTACTTCCCATCTACAGTTTGGGTTACAGCTCACCTTTGTTCCATACGATTTCAGCTAACTTCCTCCAAAAACACTTACTCACATGACTGGTAATTTTATATTGGCTTTTGGCCAGTTGCTCTGCTAGAACTGAGTTTCACCAAGAGTTGCTTGGATTTCTTCCTACTGTATGATGGCTGGTTCTGATAGTAAACATTCTAAGTGGTGGGGAATGAAAACTATAAGTGTCTAAAACTTGTACTCAGAAACTGTCACAGTGATGTTTTTAATATAGTCCAATGAACCAGGCACACAACTCTCCAAGAGAGAGGAGGGTACATAGGTCCTACTTGTTGATAAAATACTATCAGTGAATCTTAAGCTAGTTTTTTTTTTCTTACTCTCTATGCATGAATGTGGGTGTGTGGGTGTGTGGAGGCCAGAAGTTGACATCAGTCATCTTCCTCAATCACTCTCCACTTGCCTATTTATTTATTTTTTAGGTCCTGGATATCTTAGAACTCTCTGTAGACCAGGCTGGCCTCAGACTTGCAGAGATCCACTTGCTTCTGCTTCTGCTAGGATTAATGGTGTGTGCTACTACACCCAGGGCTACAGTAGTTTTTGAGAGTCTCACTAAATCCTGAGCTCACCAATGCAGCTAGAGAGGCTGGCCACTGAGCCCCAGGGATTCCCCCCAGTGCTCAGATTGCAGGCACCTGGCTCTTTTTTCCCCCCTTGGGGTGGGGTTGGCAGAATAGGTACTAGCAGTTGGACTCAGGTCCTCATGCTTACATAACAAGTACTTTATTGCCGAGGCCACCTCCCCAGTCTTGAGCTGAGTTTATTAAAGCTGCTACAGGTTCTAAAACTACTGTGTGGTACCCTAGCTTTAGTAAGCCCTTGTGGATCATGTAGTGCTTAGAGAGGTCCCTTATATGATCAAAGCAAACTCAAAGCCTTCCTGCTATGAAACAAAGCAAAGAGACCAGGATTTATGAGACACAAGGGTACACTGGTGCTTTTAACATTTAAGCCTGCTGCTGAGGGAAAGGTCAGGCTCATCACCTTAGTCTTAACTTGTCCCCAAGGAACCTGTGTTCTCTTAATCGCACACCCATTTTGTCTCAGTATTTTGGAGGTGAAGCAATGAGTTCACCTAAGTGCAAACAATCAGATGAGCAATAACAGTACCTAATAAATATAGAATAGATGACTATCACTTCATAAAGGGCTATTCCCTATCTAAACCCATAGAATAATCCCTAAGTTGAGATAGCTACCTTAAATATTTTTTGAATGCCCATTATGTGCCAGCTACTTTGCTTATGTTAATTATTTTTGGATGCTATTAATACAAATATCAAAATAATTGGGATCCTGTAGATGTTTCTCTGAAAGGCTTTTTCTCTTCCAGATGTCCTTTAGCTGCTGAGTCACTTGAGGTCCAAAGTACACAGAGTGGTAGTGTTGACAGTGCTCAGGGAGGAGCTATATACAATCTATATGTATATATGTCTATATTTTAATTGCTTTTTTTGAGATAGGGTTTCTGTGTAGCCATCGCTGTTCTGGAACTCATTCTGTGCCTGCTCTCAAACTCCGATATCTACCTGCTTCTGCCTCCCAAGTGCTGAGATTAAACGTGTGTGCCACCACTGCCCGACAAATATGTCGGTTGTACTTTAAAATCCAGTTATGTCTTGACAGTTGTGTACTGATTTAACATTAGCCTTGCTTTATAAAATCTTCCTAATGCTGTGAATTTAGCATTGTCATCTCATAGATGAAAAAAATAAACCCAGGAAATAGAAGTACCTCATTCAAGACTGCAAGATAATAGGTAAAATCAAATTCAAAGTAATACTTACGGCTTCAAAATCTGCATTTTTCTTATACATTGCTAACTCCATAAAAAGTTCCATACCCAACACAATCCCTTCAGAGTAATTATGTTATAGATAAAAATACCACTCTCAGGCCTGGCGTGGTGGCACCAGTCTTTAATCCCAGCACAGAAGGAGGAAGCAGATGGATCTCTGTGAGTTTGAGGCCAGGGCTACAGAAAGAAAGTGTCTCAAGAAACAAACAAACAAACAGAATACCACTCTCAGAAAGATCAATAGCAATTTGTAGCCTTACAACCATCCCCAAACCTATATTGGGAAATGCTTGTAATCTCAGCACTCTGGGAAGAGGATACAGGAGGATCAGAAGTTCATCCTTCAGTGAGTAGTGAGTTCAAGGACAACCTGGGATACATAAGATCCTGTCTAAAAAAATAAATAAATGCCGGGCGGTGGTGGCGCACGCCTTTAATCCCAGCACTTGGGAGGCAGAGGCAGGCGGATCTTTGCGAGTTCGAGGCCAGCCTGGTCTACAAAGCGAGTCCAGGACAGCCAGAGCTGTTAAACAGAGAAACCCTGTCTCGAAAAACCAAAAAAATAAATAAATAAATATTAAAAATAAAAACACAAAACATGAGCCAGGCGTGGTGGTGCATGCCTTTAATCCCAGCACTCAGGAGGCAGGGGTAGATGGATCTCTATGAGTTCGAGGCCACCTTGGTCTACAATATGAGTCCAAGACAGCCAGGGCTGTTACACAGAGAAACCCTGTCTTGAAAACCAAATAAATAAACAAACAAACAAATAAATACACAAGTTCCATATCTATATCTGCTTACTTAAGCACAATAGTTTTCTTTAAAGATGTTTTATTATCATTTGTATGTGTGTGTTGTGCGCACGTGCGAACATGTGTTTACTGGTGCCCATGGAGGCCAGAAGAGGGAATAGGAAGTCATATCCCTCAAATTGGAATGAGAGGTGATTGTGATCAGACTGATGTAGGTCTTTTGAAAGAGCAGGAAGCAGTCTTTAACAGGTGAGCCATCTTTCCAGTCCATTTTGGGGCACATATTCAGGGTATACCCATGCTCCTAGTATACTCTCTCAAGGCTTAAGAAATTGTGGCTTGTCACCATTTGTCCATCTATCTTGTAAGAGTTATCTTTTAGAGGCAAATGATAGCTCCAATTATTTTCCCTCCACTTGGCTGCCTGTGTTCTATTAATTTTCATGATTCAGCTCAAGTTTTACCACTTTTAGGATCTTTCTCTGAGTTCCAAAACTAGGTTAGATGGACCTTTTTGTGTTCCCATCCTCCAGGGGTGAGATATACACTTATCTGTGGGTATAATAAAAAGTATTTAGAATGCAGTTAGAAAATATATTGGTTTAGGAAAGGAGAACCTCCGAGCCAGGTGGAACAGCATGTGCCTATAATCCCAGCACTTGGGAGGTGGAGGCAGGAGGAAGAGGAGATCAGGACACGCCAGGAAGACACTGTCTCATAAAATATTTTAAAAGATCAATACAGCAGTTGGTTTTTTTTTTTTTATTACACTGTGTGTGTGTGTCTGTGTCTGTGTTTACGTGTGGGTGCACATGCCACAGTGCAGGTATGGTCACAGGACAGCTTTCAGGAGTCATTTCTCTCCTCCCAACATCTGGGTCCCAGGGATCAAAGTCAAGCCATTAGTCTTGGTAGCAGCTATCTGCCTCTGGAGACATCTCTACAGAACAAGTAGTTGTTTTCTAAAAGCCCTAATAAAGCTTATCTCAGAAGTCAAAACTGAAAGGGGAAAGTTGGGTGTTTAGAGATTTTAGAACAGTGCATAAGAGAACACAGAAGAAAAACAACTGATTCTAACTTCCTTGTTTGCGATAGCAATAGCTCTTTAATTCTCACAGAGTAACAGCTACCATCAGATATACCACTGAAGACTGGCTTGGTCTAATCATGAAGACCATGTTAACAGGTACATGTATATATTTAGGTCTGACAACTAGGAACTGGGTCCTGTCCTAGTTTGATTTCCTGTTGCTGTGATAAACGCCAGGACCAAAAGCAACTTGGGGGAGGAAAAGGATTAAATGTGGTGTCACATGCTTTCAATCCAAGAAAGCAGAGGCAGGTGAATATCTATGAGTTCCATGACAGGCAGGGATACATAGTTAGACACTGCTTTAAAGCAAACAAGGGGCTGGAGAGATGGCTCAGCGGTTAAGAACACTGGCTGCTCTTCCAAAGGACCTGGGTTCAAATGCCATCACCCACATGGCAATTCGAAACTATAATGGCCAGATGTGATAGTGCACACTTTTAATCCTAGCACCAGGGAGGCAGAGCCAGGCAGATCTCTGTGAGTTCAAGGCCAGCCTGGTCTACAGAGTGAGTTCCAGGACAGTCAGAGCTGTTACACAAAGAAACACTGTTTCAAAAAACCTAAAAAAAAAAAAAAACAAATAAATGAATAAATAAATAGACACTGCTTTAAAATAAGTAAATACAAGTGGATTTCAGGACTTACAGGGTACATCTCATGCTCAAGTGATGTCAGAGGAAGAACTCAAGACAAGCTAAAGCAGAGACCATGGAGGAATGCTTATTGTGGAATGTCGCTTACTAATTTGCGCAGCTAACCAAGTTAACAGCTGAAGCTAACAATGACAGAATGGAAAGAGATTAAGAAAAAAACCATCCCGGGCAGGCATGATGACACATGCTTTTAATTCCAGCCCTCAAGAGGTTCTCTGTGAGTTTCATTTGGGCCACTATAACAGAACACCACAGGCTGGGTAAATTTTAAATAACAAAAATTTTTCATAGTTATGGAGGTAATAAAACCTAAGATAAAGGCACTCACCTATTCAGTGTCAGGTAAGGGCCAGTGTCCATGTTCTTGTGACTTCACAGGATAGAAAAGAGAACGAAGTACTCTGGGCATCTTTTATAAGAACAGGACTCCTACTCATAAGCATTGTTGTTCATGGTCTACTCATCTAATCACTCACTTTCTACCATCATGTCAGAAGGTAAGATTTCAACATGCCTTTCATCCCAGCACTTAGGATGAAGGGGCAGGCAGACATCTGTGGATTTCAGGTCAGCCAGGACTACACAGTGAGACCCTGCTCAAAATAAACCTTTCTCAACATATGCATTTTGGCTGGGACACAGTTAAGCTCTGCAGAAGAGAGGATACAGAATTACAGATGAATTTTCCCCCTTTATAATTAGCCTTGTACGTTGTATAATTAATTGTAAAGCATTATGTAACAGATTTATACAATTTAAAAAATTATAATTTGTCTTTTATTTTTCATTCTCATCCGGTGCTTCAGCATTTCTTGCCTCAAGCATGTTAAGCAAGTTCTGTAGCACTAAACTCTACCCACAGCCCAAAATAATACACTTTTTAAAAAGTATGATACACTTGAAATGGTTCTCTGTGGAACAAATTAAAGCGTGACAGCAGTCTTTCTCTGTAAAGGTCGGCAGCCATAGGAATTCCAGTGTCTTGATGTACAATCTATATAAACAAGGAACAAAGAACAGCACAGTATGAAGTCAGTCTATTTAACCTGGCAGGCAATCTACCAATAATTCATATTGGTTTGGATAATTACCTCTTATTACCTAGTCTATCAAACAGTACTTTCCTTGTTTTATGCTTGCCACATCATTTAAACTTCCCCTACCATTTAACACAAAGCTTAATGTGTAACAGGTCCTTGGTAGCATTTGTAGCTCTTATTTCATTAAACTTCCACCTTTTCTGACCTAACAAATCAGTCCCTTAATCTTTTCAAATATAGGATGGTGCTGCCCCTTTATTAGTAATGTTAACTACAGTATACATAGAGCACCAGTATTTGGCAGCCTTTTTACTGACACACACTCTCATGGTAGTGTACAATATGAAGTAAGGAAAATGAATTTCAGAGAGGCTAAATAGCACAATTGGGGCTTGCTGCAGTACACTGTTACTCAAGGAAAATATTTTAAAATACCTGGAAATACAAGCTTCCTCCAAAATAAACCAAGTCATTCTAATTCTAAAATAAAGCCATTCAAATTTTCATGCTGCAACACTGGAGGGCAAGCACAAAAGAGAGTCTTCCCAGCTGATTCAAAAAGTGAGGGATACCATAGCAGGTTGGAATGCATGGGTTTGGCATGCAAATGAAGAACTGCACCAGTCACAGCAGTATTTCTAGTTCCATCAATCACAGGTTTCATTTTGTACCAATTATAAACTTTGTGTTGAGCCATAGAGGAAATGCCTACCCATATGACCTAGGTAAGCCAGGTCCTCTGGTGTTCTCCGAGGCTTGTCTTAAATGGTGTCCTCCAGGGCTGCTGCAGGTTCTCTGGTACAGTCACGCTGGAGAAAAGCTCTCTGTGAAATGTTTAGAGTGGCAGTAAAGAATCTAAAAGGTGGTCCATTTGGGCATGATGGAATATGCCTGTAATCCTAGCTGCTCAGGAGGCTGGGTCGAGACTACAAGTTCTTGGCCAGTTTATTTTCCCAAGACCTTGACTCAGAAGGAAAAAGGGGGGGGGGGAGTGCTGAGGATGTAGCTCAGTAGCAGACCACTTACTTAACATGTACAGGGTTCTGAGGTCAATTCCCAGTACTGCAAAGAAAAGTAAGAAAAATACGTAAATAAAAATGAATAGCTGGGCTGCCTTCAGGGCAGGCTTTTTGTTGCCAAGGATGATCATTTTTCATTTTGGTCAAAAGTATTTATCCACTGGGGCTGGGGATGTAGCTAAGCTGGCAGAATGTTTACACAACATACTCAATAGCCCTGGGCTGGAACCCCAGAATGACATAAGCTAGGCATAGGTGCTCATACCTGTAATCTCAACACTTGAGAGGTAGAGGCAGAAGGATCTGGGTCATCCTTAACTACATAGTGAGTTTGAGATCAACTTGGACTATATGAGAGCTTGCTTCAAAACATTAACATTAGCATAGCATTAAATACACATTCTTCTTAGAAGTCCAGTGTTAATAAAATGTTTAATTCATAACTTGCTGACATTTGAGTTGTCATGCTGTTTTAGTTGTTCAAAGATTATATATGCTTCAGCTTTTCCTCCATTTTCTCCTGCTTTTTTTTTTTTTTTGGTTGGTTGGTTGGTTTTAGTTTTTGGAGATAGGGTTTCTCTGTGTAGCCCTGGCTGTCCTGGAACTTGCTCTGTAGACCAGGCTGACCTCAAACTCAGAGCTCCACCTGCCTCGGCCTCCAGAGTGCTGGGATTAAAGGTGTGCATCACCACTGCCTGCTTCCTGATTTAAAAAAAAAAAGATTTATTCATGTGTAAAGTTTGTATCGCAGCCAGGGGTGGGTGTGCCCAAGAAGGCCAGAAGCAGGCATTGGATCCCCTTGAGCTAGAGTTAAAGACAACCATGATCTATCCAACCAGGGTGCTGGCAACCAAGTTCATGTCATCTGCCAGAGCAGCAAGAGCTCTTAACCACTGAGCTATCTCTACAGCCCCGGATTTAACTTTTTAAAGTATTTACTTATTGTGTGGTGCTAGTGCCTCAAGTCAGAACCCTGCATATGCTGGGCAGGCGCACTACCACTGCACACTAGCCTCCCAGAATGGTCTCAGATTTACAGAGAAGATGAGGACACAGCACCTCCCACCCACTTCCCCTTATTTTTGACGTCCTATATTAGTAGGTGCATTTGTTTTAATTAATCCAATATTGATACATTATTGACTACAGTCTTTAACGCATTTAGTTTTTACCTGCCTTTAAAAAAAATATACAAATCTAAAGTAATGTAACACGAACTAATCGTAAGTATATGCTTGCTACCTTCCCCAACATTATAGATGTACTTTATTTTTTAGTTTTTTTATTATAATGCCAGATCATCTCTTAAAGATACTCAGCATGGACCTCTGACTGCACGCCCACACAAAGCACATACCACAACTGTCCCCAGTATTAGCGCTGGAAAGAAGTATAAATGACCACAGGTTTTTCTGTTTAACGAGAAAGAATTTTCCAAAATTTATAAGACCCTACTTAGGAAACAACTTGAAACAAATCTAACCTCCTCTATCTCTGTCCATTTAAATAAAGGGCTTGAAAAAAAATGGTTTTTCCTGAGACTAGGTCTCAGGTAGACTAGGTTGTTCTTGGATTTGCTATGTATCTTAGAAGACTTTGAACTGCTGATCTTTATGCCTCCACCGACCTCTTGAAGGTTGGGATTAAAGCGTGCACCACCACCCCGAGTCTACTCTTTTTGAGACAGAGTCTCTAAACAATCTCAGCTTGCTGGAACTCGAGGCGATCCTCCTGTCTTGGCACCTGCTTCAGGAGAGCGCAGAAATTACAGCAGAGAAACACCAGACTCTGCTGAGAAAATCCTAGCAGTCAAGCCACAGCAGCGCGAGCAGCGCTTCCGCTAGTCAGCGGGCTATTTTTTTTTTTTTTTTTAAATCGCGCATGCGTTTGACCAACACCATCCCGGAACTCAGCGGTTGACAAAATGAAGGTTTAAATCCTCCGGAGCTTTGGTGGCGCCCTACGTTCTCCAAAGAACCTCGGGATAGGGCGAACGCTAATCTCAGGCTGGGCTCTAATTGGTTGTCACAGCGGCCTGCCGCGGAGACCTTGCGTGACGCTCCCAGTACCGCCCCTGCGTGGGACTGGCTGGGCTTCTGGCCAATCAGCAGGCGCGGCGCGCCCTTCGGTTCCCTCCAGCCGGCGTTTGCCGCCTCTGTTCCCGCGACCCCAACGTCCCAGAGGCGGGGCCGCAGTCATCTGAGTCGCTGCTTGGAGCTGGCTTCTGCGTGCCCAACAAACAAACCCAGCTTGGCGGCGGCCGTGACAATAACGGAGGTGGATCTTCGTGCTCCTGGTTCTCCGAGGCGCCCCCCGAGCCGGGGAAGGACGGTGAGTAACGTGCAGCCGGGGAAGGTTGGAGCCAACGCGCTGGAACGGACGACCACAGGGCCGCCAAGGGAGAAAGAAAGCGGACCTCAGAACCTTGCCTGTTGTCTGGTAAAGAATGTGAATGAACTTTACATTTGTGACGTGCCTCAGATTGCTTTCATTGTAGACATTTCTTGGGGGGACTGAAACCCTGATCCCTTGCTCTTGCATTCTTTTCTGTATCTGGCCTAGACTGCAAAGAATCTATTGGGTGTTTATATAGTCGGTGGTCTACAGGAAGTTGACCTATATCAGAAGCGAGGTGTGAACGTACTTTGTCTGAACACAAAGACAGTGTTGTCACCAGGAGGGATTTCACATTTGAGTTGGAGGTTAGATGATAGAGTTTGGTAGGAAATTCCAAGGAAAGGGGGAGGACGGCCTGTCCTATGGGGACTGCAGATAGTTGAGTTAGGGATGGAGGATGAATGACTGGCGCTTATGGTTGCAGTGATTGGATTGGACCTTAACTATGAAGGGTTTTTATTCTGTATATGAAGAAAAGCCATTGATTTTTCTAGCCAGGAAAAAACGTGTTCATAGACACATGTGTGCCCTGGAGGGACTTGCCAGTAAGTCCGGCAGGAATGATGAGGTGAGCTAAGTTGGGAGGATGGAAAGAACTTCATATGGGTAAGAGGGAGAAGAGGTCAGGATGACTTGATGATTCTGTTTACTACACAATAAAGACTTTACCTGAGGAGAGTATTTTTGCTAGTACAGTTTTGACACCATTAGCTTTATGTAATACTGTCAAGATAAACTACTTTATCAAATCTCATTGGTTGTTTTCAAATGAGAAAGGCCTAATGCATGAAAGAGGAGTGCATTTAAAAGCACTCGTATTGGTGAGAAGTAGCACTTTGTATACTTTGTGGACATAGATCTGTGTGATTACTGATACCATGACAACCAAGTGCTAAAGAAAGGCTCTTTTTTTTTTTTTTAAGCCTGTATTTCAAGAAGTCTCATATCTCTGTGGGGGAATTTTTAGTTGATCCTCAAAGGTTATATCCAGTAGAATTTTGTTATTTCGGATATCCAGCCTTGGACTGAATAGAAAAGGTCTCTTCTACATGACTTAAACATCTTTGTTAGATATCCTTTATCTGGAGTAAGATGATTCCTTTTTAAGATTTTTATTCGGGTTTAAAATTTATTTGTTGTGTGTATGTGTGTGAACATACATGCTACAGTGCACATGTGGAGGTCTGAGAATAACTTGCAGGAGTTGGTTCTCCCTTCCACCAGGAGGTCCAAGGAATCAAACTCAGGTGCTAGTTTTGGCAGCAGGCACCTTTATCCTAAGGCGTCATCTTACTGGCCCTAGATTTTTATTGTTATCATTGCTGTTGTTGTGCTTTTTGAGTGATGTGTGTATATGAAAGCAGGAGTCTGTGTCCCACTGAATCGTGTGGAGGTCAGAGGACAACTTTCCACAGGCTGTTCTTTGTTTCCACCTTGCATTCTCGGAACTGAACTCAGGTCATGAGCCTTGCAACAGCAAGTGTTAAGCCACCTGCTCCACCTCAGACAGTATCTTTTTGCTAAAATTGAAACAATGCACAGATGGTAAAAAAAAAATTAAAATTAAGACTTAAAGAATACAGTAAATGTTAGCTGGGCTTGGTGGTGCACACCTATATCCCAACGATTTGCAGGTAATCCTCATAATTCCCAGAAAGCCACACATACAAATGTCAAACAGGAAAATTTATGATACATTTTATAAACAACTATAATGAACGTTGCATCAACAAACTCACTCTTGTGGCAATGAATGGGAAAGTGTCTGTCCCCATAAACTGACTTGTGAGATGATCTGTGTTGATGGTTTGGATCCACAGTCATACTTGCTGGCTGTTCTTACTGTTTTGTGCCCTCACGAACACAGCACACCTTTAACTTCCACCTCTCTTGAGTTTCAAATCCATATGTCTAACTTTTCACTTGATAGTTTCTTTTAGTACTAATGAAGCAAAATATGACTATATAGTCCTTTCTCTACAGGTCAGCATTCACTGCTTTGTTTTGTTTTTTGAGACAGAGTCTCTCTACAGTAAACCTAGCTGAACTCACTAAGTAGACCAGGCCGCCCTCAAACTCAGAGATCTATCCACCTGCCTCTGCCTCCCAAATGCTGAGATTAAAGGCTAGCACTACCATACCCACATATTAACTACTTGTTCTACCAAATGAACTTGAGAAGATTTTGGGAGAACTGTATGTGGGGATGCACACCTTTAATCCCAGAACTTGGGAGGCAGAGGAAAGTAGATCTGTGTGAATTCCAGGCTAGCTAGGACTACATAATGAGACCTTGTGTGTGTGTGTGTGTGTGTGTGTGTGTGTGTGTGTGTGTGTGTGT
>CAJQZJ010005020.1:12330174-12343370 GCA_907164525.1 Lophiomys imhausi
AAAATATCTTCTTAGATCCAGAACACCCTCTTGATTCCTAAACAACTCAAAATTTAACTATGAGACTCTAGCTATCTATTCTTCAACCACCTCAGAGACCTGAGAGGGATAACTATATCTGATTATATAGGAAGTGCAGGGCCTGCAGCTTCCAAAACTAAAAAATGACATACCAGTGGCTGCCTGGACAGTTCCCCTTTTCTCTCCATACATTACAGCATCAATCTTCAGCCATTTGGCCCCATTTCTCTGACAGACATTGGTTGTAGAGCAGGAATTATGAAGGACTTACCTACCCTGTCTTGGCAGAGCTAGGCTGTCGACTTACCTGCTTCCAAGTTTTGTCCTTTTTGGACAGAAGTCTGTCTACAGTTGAAGCAAGTGGTTTTTCTTTCCAAGAGAATGGCTTACCACCAATTCAGTCATCTCCCACTGGAGATTCTTCGATGCTCATCTTCTACTTGGAGTAATATAGGGGGTGTTTTAGGTTTTTATAGACAGTAGATGTTCAGTAAAAGCTTGGGTGGGTGTTGAACTCCTGGACCCAAGTGGTCTTTTTCACACATTCAAGTAGCTACAGGTACATGCCATTGTGTGCACATGCTTGAAATAGACACACCCAGAACTGGAGGTTGGGTGGGAAGTTTTCATTTTCCATTTTACACATTCCTGCGTTTTTTGGTTTTTGGGGTTTTTAAAAATATATTTTACAAAGAATATTTTATTATTGAGTGTATTTTTTAAATTGAAAAATTAATATTGGGGGCTGGAGAGATGGCTCAGTGGCTAAAAGCACTGACTACACTTGCAGAGGACCCTGGTTTGATTCCCAGCACTATGTACTGGCTTTGTACCTCCAGGGGCACCAGACATGCACATTGTGCAGGTACATGCATGCAGACAAACACCTATACACATAAAATAACAATAAATGAGATTTAAAAAAATAATAACATTAAAGGTAAGCTTGCATACTTTAAACAATATATTGACTAGACTGGGAAAATTACCTTGGAGATCTTTCAGTATAATCTTATTATCAATAAATTGTAATTCAAACCTATGTTTCTGTTTAGGGTTTTTTCAGAATCTGGAAACTTCATCATAGTTCTTTATTCATTGACACATAAGGAACCTGAGTTTTATGAGTGCCTGCCTTGTGACAGTAGGACACCTGACCTTCAGTTTCAGTTATTAACCAACAAGGAGACTTTACATCTTTTCAATGTAAGTACTTAGGCTCACTGTGTATTTTTCATCACTGACCAAAATATCTGAGATGAACCAGGAAAGAGAGATTTAGAGCTCACAGTTCAGAGACTTCAGTCATGTCTGGTTGACTTCATGTGCAGAGCAGAATATCATGGTCGTAGCACTGTGTGGTGGAAGAGGGCCACTCACCTCATGGCTGACCTAGAAGCAGGGTGGCAGGAGTACCAGCACTCCACTGTCTTTCGCCTTGATTCGGTCAGGGCTTCAGCACATGGGATGATGCCATCCATGCTCTGGGTGTGTCTTCAGCAGTTAGTCCTCTCTGGAAACTTCACCAGTAACATGCAGAGATGCCTCATCCAGGTAGGTGGACGTGAGTCTAGTTAATAGTGGAGATATGCCATTATTTCTTGTTTTTCTAGGCTTTTTTTTTTTCAGTAACTTATACATTGTATTATTTTGTACTGTTGAGGATTATTTTTGATGTTAGTGTTTTCCTTCCATCACCTTTTTTTTTTTTTTAAGTTTTTAGAGACAGGGTCTCTCTGTGTAGCAGCCCTGGCTGTCCTGGACTCACTCTGTAGACCAGGCTGGCCTCAGACTCAGAGTTCCAGCCACCTGCCTCTGTTTCCTGAGCGCTGGGGTTAAAGGCGAGCGCCACGATCGCCCGGCTGTCATCACTTATTTTTTAAAATATGTGGCATGATTAATAGTATATAAAAATATTTTCTTGCCGGGCGGTGGTGGCGCACGCCTTTAATCCCAGCACTTGGGAGGCAGAGGCAGGCGGATCTTTGTGAGTTCAAGGCCAGCCTGGTCTACAAAGCGAGTCCAGGACAGCCAGAGATATTCAGAGAAACCCTGTCTCGAAAAACCAAAAAAAAAAAAAAAATATATATATATATATATATATATATATATATATATATATATATTCTTGGTAGTTAGAGATATCCCTCAGTGGTTGAGAGCATTGGCTGCTTTTCCAGAGGACCTGGGTTCAGTTCCTAGCATCTTCATGGTAGTGCACAGCAATCTGTAACTCCAGTCCTAGTACATAAAAATGCATCTAGGAGCAGGCCTACTAGCACAGGCTTCTGAGCCCACTACTCAGTAGGCAGAGTCAGGTGGATCACTCTGAGTTCACAGGCTAGCCTGGTCTGCATAGTAACCAGGAGAACCAGGCATGTGTTTTAAGACTTTGTCTCTAAAAATAAAATAAATGATGCATCTGGATGGTCAATACAGAGAAAATAGGTTTTTGAAACTATCATATAGAAACTAAATTTAGGCCGGGCGGTGGTGGCGCACGCCTTTAATCCCAGCACTTGGGAGGCAGAGGCAGGCGGATCTTTGTGAGTTCGAGGCCAGCCTGGTCTACAAAGTGAGTCCAGGACAGCCAAGGATACACAGAGAAACCCTGTCTCGAAAAACCAAAAAAAAAAAAAAAAAAGAAACTAAATTTATAGGATAAGCCAAGTGTGGTGGCACATGCCTTTAATCTCAGTACTCAGGAGGTAGAGGCAGACAGATCTCTATGAGTTTGAGGCCAGCCTGCTCTATATAGTGAGTTCCAGGGTAGCCAGGGCTATACAGAGAGCTCTGTCTCAAAAAAGGGATGGGTGGGCACTGCCTCCTTTTTGCCCAAGCTGGCTTCAAACTCCTCAGACCCTTTGAGTAATTAGGACTACATGTGACTACCATTGTTTCTAGCTTAGCCACTACTTTTTATTAAATTATTGTTTATCTTAGGTCTCAAAATAAATAATAAAAATTGGGTTGTTTCTGGCTTAAACACTACTTTTTAAAATTAAATTACTGTTTATCTTAGGTTTCAAAATAAATAATAAAAGTATACTCATTATTTTATGACAAGAATATTGAATAACTCTAAATAACCATGTGGTTCCTTCCACTCAACTTGTTTTCTTTGAATTCATTTGTGGATTGCATCATTTCATGAATATGTTCTTATATTTTTATGTTATTGCTGTATTCACTGCATCCATGGTTACTAAGTGAGTTTCATTCTCACAAAGTAGGAAGCCAGGCATGCTACAGAAATAGCTTTTACAGACATCAGAAGTGCTTTTGTCAGTGATCCAGAGCTTCTGTTCAGATAAATAGAATTCTTGGTGTTTTAAGTCAAATCTCAAAAGACCTACTGCATTTCAGAATGTTGAACCTTCGGAGAAAAATCCAATCCATTTTGAACTCAGTGCTGAGAGTCAAGATGCAGTGGCAGAGGTTTTCAGCAAGATTTCCAAGAGTCTTTCAGTTAAGAGGTAAAAGATAGTCTTTATTACCATGTATATTTTCTTTACTAGTTATTAGTTTTCAGTGAGTAATTAAAATATGTTGGGGCTAGTAAGATGGCTCAGTGGGTAAAGTCACTCGCTATTAAGTTTGTGGACCTGGATCTGATCCCTGGAACCCAAGTGTAGGTGGGAGGAGAGAACGACTCCAGAGTTGCTCTCTGGCCTCTATGTGTGGAGTCTTGCATTTGCCCACCTGGAAATAAATAAGCATAATTTTTTTAAGACCTCCAGTTATTTCTAGTAAAATTATTTGATAAACTCAGTTCAAAGCTGCCCTTCAATGCTGGGGGATCTTTGTTTGTTTGAGGAAATTTTAGTTTGCTCTTTGACTCTGAGTTAGAAACTATTTTTATTTTTAATATCATCCTAGCAGGTGTCTTGTCTGTTTCTCCAGTTTTTATTCATTTGTTCAGTAGGACTATAAAATCAGAGGATTCATTATGATGTTTTTACACATACATGTTATGTTTTGCTCATATTTACACTCCTCCACGTTCTTCCTCCTCTCTTCCTCTTCAGTAGTTCCTACTTGGTTTTCAGACACACACACATATATAGCTAAATATATATCCAAGTATCAGAAAACATATAACATTAATCGTTTTGAATCTAGTTTATTTAAGTTCAATTATTCTCAATCCATCTATTTTCCCAACAATGTCATTACTCCATTCTTCGTGGCTGAGGAAACTTACTTTCTTTATTCATTGTTCTGTTGATGGACATTTAGGTTGGTTCATATCTTTACTATTGTTAATAGTGCTACAATAAGTTTTGTTCTATGTTTAGTTATTATGATTAATATTATATTTTGCAGTGCCAGGGATCAAACCCTGGGCCTCTTAGATGCAAGTAGTGTCCTATTGAGCTGTATCCTTAAGCCATTTTTTTAGCATTTTATTTTAATTTAGAAGATTTACCTATTGTTTGTGTATGAGTGTTTTGTCTGCATTTATTTATGTGCACCATGTGCTACTGTAACTTCAGAGGTCAGAAGATGGTGTCAGATCTCTTGGAACTGGAGTTGTAATTGTTGTGAGCTGCCATGTGAGTACTAGGATCCCAATGAGCCCTCTTCAAAGTAACTGCAGAGCCATCTCTCCAGCCTCTTAGCTTTTTTTTGTTGTTGTTGGTTTTTTGAGACAGGGTTACTCTGTGTAACAGAGCCCTGGCTGTCCTGGACTCGCTCTCTAGACTAAGTTGGCCTCAAACTCACAGAGATCTACCTACCTCTGCTCTTGAGCACTGGGATTAAAGGCATGCGCCACCACGGCCAGCTCAGCCCCTTACCTTTTTAAAATGTAACCTGAATCTACATTTCAGTTCTCTTTAGTGTTATATGTTTAGAATATTGCAAGAGAAATAAGCAGATACAAAGAAAGTTTTCATTGATCATTAGAATGCTTTCATTTTATTGAGAAAGTGGCTGGTATCAGAAATATCTCTGTTCAAGTCTGTATTCTGGGGGTCAGAAATTAAAAAGTGTTTGGATCTTAAAACCAAAATATTGGCAGGCTTTATTCATTCTGGACTTTGTTTTGTTTTGCCTCTTTTAGCTTCTAGAAACCATCTGTATTTCTTGTCTTAAAGCTCCTTACATTATTTTCAAAGACAGTAGCATATCCTCTTCCAGTTTCCCACTCCCTCCCCTTTTTCTTCTCATCCTCTCTCTGACCTACCTTCCATCTTCACACCTTCTCTCACTCCAACCCTACCCTTAGGATTATGTTGGGTCAGCACTCTGGAGACAGAGGCAGGCAGATCTCCAGGTAGGAGGCCAGACTGATTACAGACAGTAGGTTCCAGGACAGCCAAGGCTGTACCTCTGTTTGGGGTGGGAGTGGGAGGGATTGTGTTGGGTCTTCTTGAGGAACCCCAAATGTTCACTGTATTTGAAGAGTCTTAGTCACATGCACAGCTTCCTTTACACACGTAGGTACTGAGAGGCACTAGGGTTAGAGAGGTGTCCGAAGTGCTCCTTCCGAATCTTTATGAGCATTAAAGCCATCCTCAAACAAATTAGGTCACCAGAAACTAGTGCTTCTAGTCTATTTCAGGAACAACCTAACTTTTTAAATTGTAAGACTTTATATACCATTTTATTGAATATTTATGAAAGAAAAGGCCAAGTTAAAGAAACAGAATTCTTAATATTCAGGGGCTAGATGTGTGGCTTAGTGGTAGAGTACTTGTATCTAAGCCTTGGGCTTGATCCCAGCACCACCAAAGCAACAATAGAATTGTTAACCCCTTTGTTTTCAACTCCCAATGAAGTCATGAGGATCTGCCACTTTAGATCTCAGTAAATTTTGCCTAAAAGACTGGCGAGATAACAATTTAAAGTTTTTCCTTTTTGCTTTGGGTGTTTAAAAAAAAAAAGCTGAATTTATCATTTGACTTCAGCCAATTGTATGTG
This sequence comes from Lophiomys imhausi, assembly GCA_907164525.1. Lineage (NCBI taxonomy): Eukaryota > Metazoa > Chordata > Mammalia > Rodentia > Muridae > Lophiomys > Lophiomys imhausi. The sequence goes on from CAJQZJ010005020.1 coordinate 12,336,121, forward strand.
TGTATATGTATTATAAAGAAATGTAGCAGCAGCTAATGTTCCACAGAATAACTCAAGTATGCAAAGTAGTGTACCCTATCTTCCTCCATTATTGAGCTGTCTGCATTAAGCCTCTATACTACTTGTTCTTTTATTTTGTTCTGATTACAGTCAGTTCACCATCTTTTTATCCCCTTTCCTCTGAGATTTTGTGTAAAAGGGATTAATGGTATGTCATTACTGGTAATAAAAGGCAGCATGATTCTCATCTGTCTATACTGCTGTTTGCTGAGATGTGTCCATTTGTATCTAATCTATGACAGGGTGATGCAAGGCTTTCGAGCCTGTTGGGGCACTGGCTTTCTGTGTCACGGCAGCCTGCACTGAGCACTGGGCTATCATTGTGTAGTCTACATGTCCTTGTATGTTGGGGGAGAGATGAATGGCACTCATAGAGACCCTGCCTATCTACTCAAACAAATCATGCAGATATTGTCATTGCTTTATTCCAGTACCTTGCACTGAAAGACCTTTGTGATTGTTTCCCTCCCTAGACCACCAGGATTTGCGGAGGTCACATCTTCTGTCAGATCTTTAAATCTTCTTTGGGGTTTCTAATTCTTTTACCTGCTAGAAAGACTTCAACTTACGCAAAACAGGATGTAGGATTCATTCATTTTTTAGGAACTTCACTAATTCTAAGCTCTCTTAGCTTCCTTATTGCTTGCCTTTCCCTAAAGCATCCTGATGAGACTTTGCTTACTAGGATAAAACAAGCAAAACAGAAGCCTGTATGCACATAATATTCCAAATCTTTAGTCCCCCACACAGGGAACATTTGTTTATCTTAATCCTTAGTTTTATCACTTGAAACTCAGTACCATCATTGAAATTATTTTCTTCCTTCTCATCAGTGCTGCGGATTGAACCCAGGGCTCTGCTTGTACTAATCAACCACTTTATCACTCCCCACTTTTGTCAAAGAGTTGCTATTTTCAGGTGGAACATGCTATCTGGGGTACGATGACTACAGCTGGCTAAGTATGTGAGGTATATTCCATTTCTAAGTATCCTCCCCTGTGGACATAAGTACATAGGAAAGGGGGGTGAATGAGAACTGGTACAATGATATATGTATATGATAATGCTGTAATGAAACCTATAGCGTTGTATACCAACTTAAGAACTTTTAAAGAGAACTTAGGAGCCAGCTGGATGGCTCTTGTTGCCAGTCCTGATGATGTGAGTCTGATCTCCAGGACCCACTTGGTATAATAGAAAACCCATTTCTAAGAATTCTGTGACCCCCCCCCCCCCCGCTCTCTCACACACACAGACACACATACACAAAATAGATTTTTTAAAGGTAGTAATACTATTTCTTTTCTTTTTGAGATAAGGTCTTACTATGTAGCCCTGGCTGGCCTGGAAGTTTCTGTGTAGAGCATGGAGATCTGCCTGCTGTGCTGGGATTAAAGACATGTACCACCACCCCCAGCCATGTTTTAAAAGTATATAGAAAAACAAAATTCTTCAGTGGTGGGTGTTTAATATGATGCATTGAGCATTGTTGGTATGTGTCTTAGTTACTTTTCTTGTCACTCAAACAATATAGCTGAAGGAAAAAGTTATTTTGGCTCGTTCTTTCCTAGAGATTTCAGTTCTTGGTGGGAAGGCATAGTGACAGAAGCAGATCCACCTGACAGCAGTGGACTTGAGTGATGGTAGCTTCACATAGTGGGGGTCAGGAGACATAAAGCAGTGAGCCACCCTAACTGACCTACTTCCAACAGCCAGCCTACTTACCTACCTCCTGAAGGTTCCATGCCTGACCTCAAAATATCACTACAAGCTGGGTTTCAAATGTTCAAAAGCTGAGCCTATAGAGTACAGAGTACATATCTGACATACTATAATATAATATACATTTCCAGGAAGTGCTAAGCTTTCTTTCTACATGTTCAGTGTGGCATTGTTCAGTGCCTATTGATGTATTGTATATAGCAGTTAATAAAGGAGGTTTAAACTTTCAGTGACCAGGTAAATGGGGTAATTGACTAACTTTAGTAGACCAGCTTTCCTAGTAAACTAACCCTGACAGATGTAAGAATTCATATGTAGTTTCAGGTGCTAAAGTTACTGTTTCAGTTTTACTAAATGACATTATCACATTTCAGAAAGGAAAAAACAACCTGGTTTGTTGAAGGTTTTTCTTGTCTCCTCTTCCTTAGATCTTCCCAAAAATTATCTCCTGGGAAAATAACAATGAATAAGCATGACACTGACCTTGAAGATGAAGATTTTTCTCCAAGACCAATTCCCAGTCCTCACCCAGTGAGTCAGAAGGTAGTGTTCTTTAAATGAACTCACTTCAGCTAGAAATCTTAGTCTCTATAATAAACCACTTAAGCACCACCTCATCCTTGTATAAGGGTCATTCTAGCTATTGTAAGATTATATCTCTAGGGGCTGGAGAGATGGCTCAGTGGTTAAGAGCACTGGCTGATCTTCCAAAGGACCCAGGTTCAAATCTCAGCACCCACATGGCAGGTCACAGCTGTGTGTAATGACTGGGCATGGTTTCACACACCTTTAATCCCAGCACTCGGGAGGCAGAGGCGGGTGGATCTCTGTGAGTTCAAGGCCAGCCTTGTCTACAGAGTGAGTTCCAGGACAGCTAGGGCTGTTACACAGAGAAACCCTAACTTGAAAACCCAAAAAAAAAAAAAAGATTATATCTCTATGTAGGAACATATGTATATATCTCACAGGTGCATACAGTTAAGTAGTAATAAATACGTATGTTCCCATATAGGTAATTATGTATATGTAAGTGTAAGAAAACTGAGGTATCAGTCAGCTGATTGTCCATGATTATACAACTCGTAAGTAGTAAAACCAGAATTCCAATTCTGGGGCTTTGGCTTCAGAATCTGGTGCTTTAGTGACCACGCAGAACTCAGCATTCTGTGTTATCAGTGCCTGACATTAGTTGTTACTGTACTCATACAAAACATCCTATTTGCATTTAGAGGTTAGTTGCCAATAACCCTTGCTTGTCATACTTTTTAAAAAATTGCTACCAACTAATGAGCTATTTTAGACATGTTTACCTTAATTGAAAGGAAAAGAAATGGAAAAGATTTTTAAAAATTAATATGTTTGGTTACTCTCCCCTGAGAAGTTCACGCCCATACTTTCTCTTAACCCTCAAGCTTAAAATCTGTATTAAAATCTCCAACACTGCTTCAAAAAATTATAGTATGACAGATTTTATGTTCTCTCCCATCTCTTTTATTTAATATTAGTGGAAAAAATAATTGAGCAACTTTAATAGAGAAATATTCCCAAGTGTTTATTGGAGTGTTATTTCTTTAAGGAATATTAACATGGCTGTTGTATTTGTTGAAGCTTTCTGCCTGTAGTAATTTTTTGGCAGAGTAAGGGTAAAAAACTGTAGTAGAATAATTTTTCCTTTTTTTTTTTTGCTCTGTAATCTAGATACTGTTAATCAGTGTCATATTAAAGGAGTTCCATTTTAAATAAGTCCAGGAGCTTGGGGGAGTTGGAGTTGGTGGCACACATCTTTAGCCCTGCCACTCAGGAAGCAGAGGCAGGCTGATCTCGAGGCCAACCTGGTCTACATAGTGAGTTCCAGAACAGCCAGAGCTATGCAGAGAGACCTGGTCTCAAAAAACTGAATAAGTTGGGGTAATATTTGTGTATATGTGAGGGCAATAACCCTGTTTATTGTGCTCACAGTCGCATTTTTTCTGCCTGTCATGTACCCAGAAAATATTGATTGATGGTCTAAATAATGAACATATCTTAATATGGAATTGGATATTATGTGGAAAATGCTTGTCTAAGGAAATAGAGCAAATAAATTTCCTGAGAATTTTCTATTTGCTTCTATTTATAGATTTCTAAGATCCAGCCATCTGTTCCTGAACTTTCGCTTGTGTTGGACAGCTACTTTCCAGAATCCAGCAATCAGTCTAACCCTTTGGAAAAGATGAATGGGGAAAATCCTCTGTTGATGAAGCCGTCGCAGCCTGAGCTTTGTGATGGCAGACACAGCTCAGAAGCTGATGCTGGGGAGCCTTCCCTGAAGGGAATACCAAATCAGTTAAGCCAGGACACGGCCTTGAGACAATGTAGAGGGAAGCAATCCTCTGCCTGTAAGAAAGAGAGCCTCCAGTTCAGGAACACTAATGCTAAACCATCACTCAACGTGCCAGCACCTGATGTGTCCGAGAAACTTCAGGCAGTTTCTGCTGGGAGCATGCAAAAGGAAGACTATCCTATGAGACCTTCCACGTTGAATTTGAGGCAGCCCTCTCTTGTTCCACAAGCCTACCCAAATAATTTTGTTTTTTCACCTCATAATTCAGCAAGACCAATGGAGCTTCAAGTACCCACTCCATCACTACCATCTTACTATTCCACAAACATTTGCAGCTGTTGTCAGCATCATGGCCGTATTCAGTATAGTACAATAAATTCCTGGCAGGGAAATACAGCAGGGTCCATTCAAGACCTCCGCTCTGAAGCCCTTCCAAAACATGCATTATTTCACTCTAGTGGCTGCCCATCTCTGTGTCATAATGCCATCTACTCTTCAAGTAGCCCAGTGGCCTCAAAACTTCAGGGAGGCATGGGCAGCTATTCTCCCCACAACAATGAAGAACTGTCCCCTGTGGCAGGACCTTCTTATATGGACTCATTCTTGCCACAGCCTTGTGCCATGTGCATCCACACACCCAACCCAGCACCAGACAATGGCATGATGGGACTATCTCCTGATGCGTATCGCTTTGTCACAGAGCAAGACAGACAACTGAGACTACTTCAGGCACAGGTTTGTGTAGAACTTTCTTGGTATTCTTAAGTTCTTAATATATTTTCTTAATATGTGGCAACTCTACAGTGATTACGCTTTATAGACATGTAGAGTAATAGGACCAGAAAGACCTTAGAAGCTGAATTCTAGTCCCTCTTGTTTTACAGATAAAGTGAAGATTAGAGAATAATTAAATCCCACTTCATATTTATTGTTGGGTAGTAGAACTAGGACCAGAGAGCAAGCCTTCTTTCTATCTCTGTATCCTAACCTACAACATAATTGCATTTTCTTTCAATTTTCTCTAAACCTTTATATACAGCTAAATACAAAGGCTGCCATGTCTCTAGGAGTCTTTAGGACCTTCCTTGCTATTGTATTTGAGACCAGTTACTAAGAAGACATCAATTAAGAACCTCTGAGTATCTGCTTGTTTTTATTTGTTTGTTTTGGTTTTTGATACATATGAAGGTCTAGGCTTTGAACTTTTGATTCAGGAACCTAGGGCTGGAGCATTTGGTTCTCCTGCTTCCACCTACCAAGGACTGGGATTACAAGTGTGCACCACCACATCTAGCAGTCTGTCGAGACTTAGTCCAGTCATTTTATTCTGCAATATTTCCTTTCTTCAGGACCTTTATTACAGGGTTCTTAATCTTTTAATTTATCCTTATTCAAAGTTTAGTTCAAGTTTGCCTTTTTTCCCCTCATTTCTCTCATCCACATCCTTCGTCCACATATCCCAAACCAGTTCTTCTCTTTCCAACCACTACTAGTGAAAATAACATGAAATGTATGTTTCATATTTTTTGGCCCTATAACTGTACAAATATATTACTAATCTGCATAATGTGTTATTTAGAAAAATCTTTGTTTTAAAACTTTTTAAAGCCATCCTAGCCTCTGTGAGACTCTATCTTTTAAAAAGGGGGTTGGGTGGAGAATTGGCTCAGTGGTTAAAATAAAGTTAAGTAAAATTGTAAATCTTTTATAAAGTTGCATTTTACAAAAGTCGACAAAGATTTTCAAGTTCTATTTAAAATTCTTTGGATAGAAATACCTGAGGAAATTCTACTTTATTTTCTTTTTAAATGACTTTTATATAAGTATAAGTGTGTATACCTGCATGAGTTTATGTGTGCCATATGCATCCTGTGTCAGAGGAGGCGGAGGCCATTGCATCCCTAGAACTAGAGTTGCAGGTGGTTGCATGCCACCTGATGTGGGTGCTAGGAACCATCTCTCCAGCCCCAGCTTTTTTGTTTTTTAAATAGAGATACATTATTTGAAATTTACATAAATTTGAATTTTAATCATTAAACACTAAACCAAAAATGTTAATGTAGTTAAGTAATTTATTTTCTGTCTTGCTTTTAAAAAGACTAATGCAACCTAAAGAGATCTGTTAAGCTATTTAGAAACTTTAGCTGCTTCTAATGTATATTTATAGACTGTGAGCTCATATAGATTATCATTACACAAAATATGACAGAAAATTTTTTTCTGGAAATAATATTTTTCTCATGAATTTTTTCCCTTTTTAGGGGACTCTGGGCGTGCATGCTTGTAGAGGCCTAGGGTCAGCCTTACATGTTGTTCCCTCAGGAGCTGTCAACCTTGTATTTATTATCATCATTATTATTGTCCAAGGAAAATAAGACTTATTTTGTAGATAATAGCAATTTCAGAGTAATACATAGTATGAATAGATTAAAGTATTGTACAAATGTCCAAGTATGAATTGAAGGGCCGGGCGTGGTGGTGCACACCTTTAACCCCAGCACTCGGGAAGCAGAGGCAGACAGATCTCTGAGTTCGAGGCCAGCCTGTTCTACCATGTTCAGTGGGTACTGTTACACAGAGAAACTCTGTCTCAAAAAAAAAACCAAAAATAAATAAATAGATAGATAAATAAATATAAATACAAATTGAAGGAACAGGAGACATACAGAAGAAACATGGAACTACTGATAGTTTTCTCTAGAAAGGGGGTTTAGATATCTCAAGAGGATAATGAGATGGGAATACATATATTTTGATGTTATTGATGCATAATTCACTTACCACACAATTTACCTATTTAAAGTGTACAGTCCAGGAGTTCTTTGTGTGTTTCAAAGTGTTTTTGAGACAGTTTCTCAGTGGGACCTGGGGCTTAGGCTAGACTCACAGCTCAGAGAACCTGAAGGATCTGCCTGTCTCATAATCTCAGTGCAGGTGCACATCACACCTGTCTCACTGTCTCAGTATTCCCAGTGCAGGCACACATCACACCTGTTTCACCTCAGTATTCCCAGTGCAGGCACACATCACACCTGTCTCACCTCAGTATTCCCAGTGTAGGTGCACATAACACCTGTCTCACCTTCTCAGTATTCCCAGTGCAGGTGCACATCACACCTGTCTCACCTTCTCAGCATTCCCAGTG
>CAJQZJ010005020.1:12343380-12376605 GCA_907164525.1 Lophiomys imhausi
CTCAGCATTCCCAGTGCAGGTGTACATCACACCTGTCTCACCTTCTCCTTATTCCCAGTGCAGGTGTACATCACACCTGTCTCACCTTCTCAGTATCCCCAGTGCAAGTGCACATCACAGCTGGCTTTTATGTGGGTGCTGGGGATCAAGCTCAGGTCCTCATGTTTGCGTGGCAAGCACTTTACCTACTATTCTGTTTCCCCAGCCCCAGGTAACTTTCAGACATTTCCGTTGTGAGTGCATAAAGAAGTTTATTTCGTTGGGTTGTTTTCTAAGAGTACATATGGGCTTTGTAATTGTTCTGTTTTGTTCTGTCAATAGTTTGAAATTTTTTTCTATGCAGTCAGTGCACCAGTGGACATCCTTATACTTGCAGTTTGTTTTCAGTGCGTTTACTTTGTGTATTTATTAATTATTTATTTGCATCTTTCAATTGTGAGCCTTTAGACTTCAGTGGCTGAGCCGTCTTTCTAGCCCACTTATTTGCATCTTTTATTTACATTTTTAGTTGCATATGTCCTAATATCACTTTACCCTAGATCTCTAGAAGTAAACTTTATTTTTTAAGTACAATTATTTGTGTGTGTGTGTGTGTTGACCATGGTATACATGTGGATGTCAAGAGTACATGTCAAGAGTTTACAGACTAAGTTCTCTCCTTCCAACAGGTGAGTCCTGGGTCATCAGGTCGTCAGGCTTGGGAGCAGATGCCTTAACCCACTGAGCCATCTCACTGGCCCTCTAGAAGTAAATTGTGAAGTCAAAGGAAATGGTTTTTTTGTGGTTTTTTTTGTTTTTTTTTTTTTTTTTTTTGGTTTTTCGAGACAGGGTTTCTCTGTGTAGCCCTGGCTGTGCTGGACTCACTTTGTAGACCAGGCTGGCCTCGAACTCGCAAAGATCCGCCTGCCTCTGCCTCCCAAGTGCTGGGATTAAAGGCGTGCGCCACCACTGCCCGGCAGGAAATGGTTTTTTAAAAGGTTCAGAGATACCCAGACATGATCTAGGGCTGTATAGCTCAGTGGTAGGGAACTTGCCTGGTAATACAAACGCATGCCCAAACTTGCCCCTCCCACTATTCATAGTCCTATTGTTGGTGGTGGTGGTGGTGGTGGTAGTGGTGGTGGTTTTTTTTGTATAATGCTTAATCAAGTGTGCAAATGAATTGAACAGATAAATTCCTTAGATTCTGATTCAATTTCCAGCGATATATATGTTAGTTTTGGAAAAGCAACCTTACTTTTATATTAGTTCACTAAAATTAACTAGTCTAGTTAATCATAATAGTACTATTTATAGGGAAAGAGAAAATCAAAATATTTTTAAAAAATCAACAATAAAACAAAGGGTGATGTTCCTTACTCCAGTACATAGTCAAGAAAGATTGAAAACCCTGTTCATCAGCTGCTGTGGTGGCACACCCAGGAGATGGAAGGAGTGGGAAGTCAATCTGGGAGGCCAACCTGAGCAACAGAGCAAGGTTTAGATCAGCTGGGACTACTTAGAATGACCCTATCTTAAAACGAGAAAACAAAATCGCAACAAAAAACCCTTGTATAGAAATGTCCATAGCAGCATCATTCACAGTAGGCCAAACTATAAACAGCCTGGTTGTCTCTCAACTTGATTATGGATAAACTCGGTGAGCATATCCATGTGGTAGAGTATGCAGCAGTCAAAATGGTTAATATGGTTAATTTTGAAACCTTTATGCAAATAGAAAGAAGCTAGACACACAGCTTAGTTCTGTCTATATGAAATGTCCAGAATCAGCAAATGCAGAGAGGTAGAAGGTGTGTTAGTGGGTGCAAAGGGCAGGAGAGGGGGTGGTAAGGAATGAATATAGAGGCTTTTAGGGTTTGAACATGTTCTGGAATTAATAGTGATTATTGTGATATATTTTAAACCTCAGAATTGGTGCATTCTAAGGTATGTAAATTACATCTTTGTTTGAAAAGTAGAAGGGAAGGCTCTCGGTGTTGGGACCTCAATTTTGCTACTTGTCATACAATCTCAACAAGTTACTGATGTTTCAAGTTTCTCACCTGTATGCATTTTAGTAATATACTCTTCATGGAATTGTAAAACTCACACATAAGAATAAAATCTGTAGGATAGGACCGGAGACCTGACTCAGTGGTTAAAAGCACTGGCTGCTCTTCTAGAGGCCCTGGATTCCATTCCCAGTATTCACATGGTGGCTCATAACTGCTTGTAACTGAGGCCCCAGGGAACCCAATGCTCTCCTCTGGCCTCCATGGACACCGACAGAACACCCATACACCTAAAACAGTTTGCGGTACAGGTGTCTTGCGGACGAGAGAAGAACCAGTTAGTATTAGCTGTTGTTTGTTACTATTGTGTTTCAGTGTGACCATACATGAGCAATTCTGACTAAACTTTATAAAAAGAATCTTGTGTAAATGCTTAATATTTGGCATGCGAAGCTCAGGGTATGCCTTCATCTCCATTCTTACTTGATTTATAAGTGAAGTCGGAATAAAATATATTGGCTTCAAGTCTTTGAATAAAAAGTATGATTTGAGCCGGGCGTGATGGCACACCCGGCTAATCCCAGAACTCAGAAGGCAGAGGCAGGCAGATCTCTGTGAGTTCAAGGCCAGCCTGGTCTACAAAGTGAGTCCAGGACAGCCAGACCTGTTATACAGAGAAACCCTGTCTCGAAAAAACCTTTAAAAAAAGTATGATTTGAAGCCATTCAGACTTTCTACATAAGTGTCAGTTTATGAATACTAATCTAACCACCCGTGTGTTTCACTTTTAAATTTATACTTAGTGAAAGTGGGTCCTAGTAGCTAATGATAAAGGCTTCCTGCACTAAACAAGTCTCAGGGTATGATTTAATTGTCTTGTGAGAAAACACAGTTAAAAGTCAGCTCTGTCATGACTATAGATTGTTTGTAATGTGTTACTGGACTGTGCTACTAGTTCTGTTGATTGCTGTGTTGCTTGCTCAATGCTTGTTTTTAATTGATACAGATTCAGCGCTTACTGGAAGCACAGTCTCTAGATCCTGCTTTGCCTAAGAAAGTAGCCACTGAGGAAGACACTGTGAAAGTGGCAAGACAAATGGATCTGGTTTCCATGGGAGCACAGTCCTCACCTGGCTTGCACATGAGAAAAAGTGTAAGCATTGCTGTCAGCACAGGTAACTTTGTTTTCGGTTGTAAGAAATTAGTTTTTATTGCTTCTCCCATTTGCCTTTTGAAAGAAAGGAACAGAGGAAGGAGGTGAGGAGACGGCTTAGTTCAGTGCCTGCCACAGAGGCATAAGGATCCATGTAAAAAGCCAGGTGCCGTGATGTTCATCTATAATCCTGGCACTGGGAAGGCTGAGACAGGAGGGTCCCTGCAGCTCTCTGGCTAGCAAGTCTTGCCCACCCAGTGGAGCTCTAAGTTCAGTTCCCAAAAAACAGGGTGGAAGAAGCGTGGATGAGGTTCGGCGTGGAGCCATCACAGGAAATAAATAACCATGGAGCTCAATGGCGTTGATAGGATGATTTAACTTCAGAATCTGAACACAGGGATCAGCCAAGAGGCCTTCATTACATCTGCTCGTGTGTTCAGTGGTGAAGCTTAAAGAGGAAAGAAAATTTTTGTCTCGGGACCCAAGAACATACAGCCCTGTTGATTTTTTTACAACAAGTTTCACTGGGCTTCTCAGCTCCGCTAGAGGACCTCCCTCCTGTCCCCCACATGGCACCCTATACTCTGGAGAACCTGTACCTTCTTTCTGATGGGAAGGGAGCTGGAAGATCTGGAGGAAGTGCCCCCAGGAAACGTGCTAGGAATTGGAGACCTCCAGGACTTTGTGCTAAAATCTGCAACCTTGCACAGCATGCCATCCTGCCCACCATTCATTCCACTCAACCTTCAAGCCATCCCTATCGTGAGAGTTGCTGTTGAAACAAAATATCAAGTGAAGTGTCTCAGCTTGTGAAGGGAATAAAGCTGATAATCCAAACTCATCCCTGTGTCCAGATTTTAATTCAGGAAACAGGAGAGCATGTATTGGTCACAGCAAGGGAGTTCCACCTTCAATGATGTTTGGATGACTTGAGAGAAAGCTTTGCTGAGATTCACATCAATGTATCTGAACCCATTATTCCATTCAGAGAAACAATCACAAAACCTCCCAAAGTTGACATGGTCAATGAAGAAATAGGCAGGCAGCAAAAAGTCGCTGTCATACACCAAGCAAAAGAAGAGCAAAGCAAAGTCCCAGAGGGAGTCCACATGGACCCAGATGGGCTGCTCACCATACTGACGCCCAGTAAACCGGCCACACTCAGCATCCATGCCATACCGATTCTGGAAGAAAATGATGACTTGATTCATTCCATGGAGCTTTTCACTTCCATCTTGAATGAAGGCAGAAATACCCAGGCGATTCATCAGAAGACCCAAGAGAAAATTTGGGAATTCAAAGGAAAACTAGAGCAACACCTAGTAGGGAGGAAATGGAGGAACACTGTTGACCAGATCTGGTCATTTGGTACAAGAAAATGTGGGCCCAATATCCTAGTCAGTAGAAGTGAAGATTTTCAGAACTCAGTCTGGCCCAACCCAGCTGGCAGAGAATCAAAAGCAGCCAGTAGATTCCGAGACTTCGGCTATAGCATTGTGAGTGGCTTCCAGCTAGCAACTCTCTCTGGCCCCGTTTGTGAGGAGCCCCTCATGGGTGTCTGTTTTGTTCTAGAAAAGTGTGAATTAAATAAATGTGCAGAACAAGAAGCAAGTGATAAACAGAACCAGGTCAGTGTGATCTGGCAGGAGGGAGAGGGACATGGGGAAGATAAAACCTGTCACATTGGAGATGAAAACCAAGAGCAACAGGATGACTACTCTGAGCCCTTTGAGAAGACTTCCCAGAAAGGAGACTCTCCAGTCACTGATTGCTAGGGACCCTTCTTGGGGAAGCTAATTGCCACCATGAAAGAACCATGCCATTATGCTTGCAGATGAAACCTCAGCACCTGATGGCTGCTATGTACCTGTGACATCATGGCCACCAGTGATGTCCTCGGCCAAGTCTATGCTGTGTTGTCAAAGGGAGAGGGTTGAGTGCTTCAGGAAGAAATGAAGGAAGGGACAGACATGTTCACCATTAAGGCCGTGCTGCCTGTGGCGGAGAGCTTCGGCTTTGTGAATACTCCCAGAAATCCTTCTACCTCTGCTTCCCAAGTGCTGGAATTAAAGGCCACCATGCCCACATCCAAAACAAATTATTAATAGTCACTTCAACTGAGAGACTTTAATAGCATATTTATTTTACATATAGTTAACTTTCTCTAAAGGTATAGAGTAAGCAGAACTTATTGCAACTTTTCAAAAATCTTTTTTTCTTAAAAAAAATATATGAATGCAATGTTAAACCATGATGTTATTGATTTGTTTCCATAAGATCACCCAAAGTAGAAAATGTTTTCATGATGGTGCATGCCTGTAGTTCAAGCTCTGGAGGGAATTGAGTTTGGCCAGGTTGGGCTCTATACCCAAAACATTGTGTCTTAAAAATAAAAGGAAAGGGCCGGGTGTGGTGGCGCACGCCTTTAATCCCAGCACTTGGGAGGCAGAGGCAGGCGGATCAACTGTGAGTTCGAGGCCAGCCTGATCTACAAAGCGAGTCCAGGACAGCCAGACAGTCTCAAAAAAAAAAAAAGATAGAGAAAAAAAAAAAGGAAAGGAAGAAAGAAACCATTTCAACTCATTTTTTTATTTTTTTGCTTCTTCAAACCATTGCATTAACAGTGTTTCCCAGGTTGGAAAATGTACATAGGTCATGGTGCAAAAGATTACTTGAAGTAGTGTACAGATGAGTGTCTTAATTTTGTAATCTATTTTCTATTTTTCTTTTTAGATTTATTTTATTTTATGTATATGAGTGTTTTACCTGCATGTATGTATGCATGTTCACCAGCTGTATGTCTGATGCTAGTAGAGGTCAGAAGAGGTTGTTAGATTCTGTGGAACTGGAGTTCAGGATGGTTGTGAATCACATGTGAGTGCTGGGAACCAAACCAGGTCCTCTGCAAGAACAAGTGCTCTTAACCAGTGAGCCTTCTTTCCAGCCCCAGTTATTTATTCTTATATGTAATGGACAAGGTATGACTGGCATATCAAACCTGTAACTTCACAGAAGTGCTGAAGCTAGGTAACAATAAAGTGAGTTTATGTAACAGAAAATAGAAACAAATGGTATGTAGATAGACTCTGAAAGCATGTACAAATGGCTCATTACTTTAGAGAAGCACTGGCCATTTTTTTTGTTTTGTTTTTAAGTGTGTATGTGTACACATGTTGTGTACAGGTATTCTCAATCTTGTGGGTGTGAATAGATGCCAGAAATTAACATCAGTCTGTCTTCTCATTTGTTTCTATGCTTTTTTTGTTTGTTTGTTTTGTTTTGTTTTGTTTTTTGAGAAAGGGTTTCTCTGTGTTTCCCTGTTGTCCTGGAACTTGCTGTGTAGAGAAGACTGGCCTCACCTCTAGCTCACAGAGATCCACCTGCCTCTGCCCCTCGAGTGCTGGGATCAAAGGTGTGCACCACCATCGCCCAACTGCTTTCTTTCCTTAAACCTAGAACTTGCTGTTTCAGCTAGGCTGCTAGCCTAGGTGGCTTTTACATGGGTGCTAGGGATCCGAATTCAGGTCCTCATACAAGCAGTTCACACACTGAGCTGTTCTCCTTATCCCCAAAGTGCTTGATTTTTAAGTACCTGGCAGTGTGCCTCATGCACTTCTAACACAATTTTTTAGAATACTTAAAGATCAAAACCAGAGAACCTATGAATTTACAGGTTTCTTGTTTTTTGAGAGGTTTTGTTTTGTTTTGCATATTTTTCCTCCTGAGGTATTTCCATTTTATTTTGAGACAGATTCCTACTGATGTAGCCCACATTGGTCTTGAATTCGTTACATATCCCAGGCTGTACTCCCATTCAAAATCCTCCTTCCTCGGCATCTTGAGTGCTAGAATTACAGGCATGCCACTGTACTTTCGTTTGAGAGGCAAAGCCTCCTCTTGAGCAGGCAGGACACAGATGTCCCCTTTCCCTTTGCCACTGGTTTTGTGTCTTCCTGCCTTTTACCTACTTCTCTTTGTGGCATTTTTTCAGGTACTTTGAGACAGTATAGTTTTGTTAAGATAATGTAGGTAGTCTTTACAGTCTTGTACATGGATTCTTTTTCTAGTTGAATATTTGTTCTAGTATCTGAACTAATTTAACCCCCAGGTGCTAGCTTGTTTTGGAACGCAGCAGGTGATGACCAAGAGACTGACTCACGGCTGAAGCAAGATGATACCAAGATTTCCAGTGAAGACATGAATTTTTCTGTTGATATTAATATTGAAGTCCCAAGTCCTCCGCGTAGCGCATCTTCCTTAAAAGCAGTTGACATTCCCAGTTTTGAAGAAAGCAACCTTGCTGTGGAAGAATTTAATCAGCCATTTCCCGAGTCCAAGTAAGAGCCTTCCATTCACTGTTTCACGCTACTTTTTTTTTAGACATTTTCTTTCTTTGCAGTGCTAAGGATTGAATATATTTTATATTTGGGAACTGTTTTGGGGGGGGGTTGTTTTTGTTTTGGGAGGTTTTGTTTGTTTGAGACAGGATCTTTCTATGTATCCTTGGCTGTCCTGGACCTCAGTAGCTGTGTACTGGCCTTGAACTCACAGAGATCTGCCTGCCTCTGCCTCCCAAGTCTGTGCTAGAATTAAAGATGCATGCCCCTTTGCCCAGCTTAGAATGTGATTTTTACATTTATTTGCATAGTATAGAATAATTAAATCTGGCAGTCAGAATTGTGATTTCATATACTTTATGTGGTAAAAACACTTAAAATCTCTGCAATTCTGAAATGCACCATGCACTATTATTTATTACAGTCACCAGTGTGTACATTTCTTCCTCTTTGAGACAATGATACACTTACTGTGTTTTCACTGATGTTCTACATAGTGTCAGTACAACAGAGAATCTCAAAGTGCACTTTCCTTAACTAGAGACAAGTGTTAGACAGTTGAGTTCTGTTACCTGGTTTTCATTTTTGAAGACACTTCTGGTTGTTTCGTGGAGAACTGAGGGTGGGATTGAGAGTAGAAGTTGAGAGACTGGCTGTTATACAAAGAACAAGCAGATGAGAGTGTGTGGCCTGACTTTGAGGTTAAGAACAGCACAGCTGGGGGCTGGAGAGATGGCTCAGCGGTTAAGAGCACTGCCTGCTCTTCCAGAGGTCATGAGTTCAATTCCCAGTAACCACATGGTGGCTCACAACCATCCATAATGAAATCTGGTGCCCTCTTCTGGCCTGCAGATATACCTGCAGACAGAACACTGTATACATAATAAATAAATCTTAAAAAAAAAAAAAAAGCCAGGCATGGTGGTGCATGCCTTTAAAAAAAAAAAAAGAACAGCACAGCTAAATCATACTACCTCAGCAGTGTCATCTGAGCTTCTCCAGATCAGCAAGAGAGGGGAATTTGGATGTGAAGTAACATGGGACAAGCAGTAGATTTTTTTTTTTCAAATTGAAAGTCTTCTGATACTAACTGATATTTAAGATTATAAATAGTTAGAACAATGAGCATGTACCCCCCAAAAGCTAAAAGAAACATGTACTTTTATTTCATAATACCGTTTTAATCACATATTCAATTAAATGTTTACTGTGCACCAGTTTTTTAAAAGAAAGCTTTCAAGTACATGTGTACGCCTCCCCAGCAAGGCTGAGTTCCTCGGACAGGACAGTGATCGATCATATTCATCTGTCTCTCTCTCTATCTTGACAAGTGTCTCCCCATGTTAGCTCATTCATTCATGCATTCATTTAGATAGTCCTGTTGTCCTAGAACTTGTTATGTAGCACATGCTGACTCTGAGCATCCTCCTGCCTCAGCCTCCTGAGGTGGGGATTATGGGTAGGCACTACCATGTCCAGCTCATGTTGGCTTCTAAGTAGATATTTACTTACTGTATGTATTTTATTCAGAATAATGTCAGAAACTAAAAAAAAAAACCAATTACCTTTTATCCTCCTTGACTTAATTCTCTTTTTATTTAATTCATTTCTATGTGTCTGAGTATTTTACTCGCATGTATATCTGTGCACATGTGCTTGCCTGTCTCTTGCAGAGGTCAGAAGAGGCCATCGGATCCCCGGGAACTCTGAAGTTACAGATGGTTATGATCAACCATGTGGGTGCTAGGAACCAAACCCAGGTCCCCTGGAAGAGGACCAGTTCTCTTAACCACTGAGGCATCTTTTCAGCCTCTTCCTTGACTTAATTCTGTAAAGTACAGAACACTTTTTAGCATTGTTAAGGTTTTCAAATCTTTGATGGTTAAAAACTTCAGAAAGGGCCTAATTTAACTGATAGAATGAAGCTAATTGCGTTTTCAGAACATTTAATCATATAGCATAACAAGATGTAGACCGAGTCCCTTTTTTTTCAGCATATAATATATTGATTTAAAATCAATACTGTCTGGATGTGGTGGGACTTAGACTGTGGAGACAGGGCAGTCATACAAACGATATAGAAAGACCCTGTTCTAAAAAGCTTCTCCAGAGCTGTCCACAGTGGGCTTGGGTTTCTCCACAAGCATCATCAGGTCTGACTCATGCTGTTGCTTTCGCCGATGAGTATTCATCGGTGTGACTTCGCTCCCTAGGCTCTGCTCCCACTCGGACATCTGCTAAATCAGTCTTTGAGGTGTTGGCACAGTCTCTGAAGATAGGTTTATTGGTTGTGCAGCTTAATTGGTTATTGACTGCTTTTTCCCAATGGAAACTGATGATATAAGTAGTCTCTATAGAGACATTGTTTAATACAATTTTTAAGAAGCCGTGCTTTGGATATATTGGCACAATGGAATCATCCTTTAAATTCTTGTTTTAATCTAAAATTTTTGAGGTTTAAAGTCTTTCATGTCCTCTTTTTCAGATTTTGTCTTTATTTGCTAGTTTAGACACCCAGATAAATATGTGTTTGTGTGTGCGTGTGTGCGTGCTTTTTCAAGACAGGGTTTTTCTCTCTCTAACAACTGCCTTGGCTGTCCTAGAACTCACTTAGTAGACTAGGCTGGCCTCAAACTCACAGAGATATACCTGCTTCTGCCTCCCAAAGCCATGTGCCACCAACCCCCAACTATAAATATATATATATTTTTTTCCAATTCTTGAGCATACAATATAGCCCAGGGGTTATGAGCTCACTCTCAAGCTCACTCTCACTCTCACACTCAAGCTTCCGATTTGAGTCATGGCATTACGGCCATGGACTGCTCTTATAATCTCCATATGACTGTTTTCTTACTTATTAAATGGGAATAATAAAGGCGCCTATTTCTGATTATCATGAGAATTAACCATTTATATGTAAAACAGTCAGAACAATGTCTGCAGCTGTAGTCCACGGTGAATACTGAGAGACTATTAGAAGATTGTGTGGCTCACAGTTTCAGGGATTTCAGCCCTAGCAGCTGGCTCCATTGCTGTGGGCCTTTGGTGATTCTGATGCATATGGCAGGGCCCAACTTGCTCCCCTCATGGCCATTGGGATGCAGCAGAGCACAGGGAACTTGAGCTCCAGAGTGGGCTTTGGCCCTGTGAGTTTCTTCGCCCTGACCCCAGCTCAGTAGATGATTCTGTCCACATTTAGGGTAACCCTTGTCTCAGTTGCTGTTCCTCTCTGAAAATGCTCTCACAGACACACCTGAATCTCCTAAGAGTTCCTCAGGCCAATTGGTAGGCAAGACTATTCATCATCACAGTATTTAATCATGATGGCCTTTTAGTTAAAAAATGTAATAAGACGACTTTGGTAACTGGCATGGACCCTTCCTTAGAATAAAAACAGTGTGTGGCCCAGGATGCCCTAGAATGTACAGTATAGACTCAGCCATTTTTGAACTAGTGGCAGGTGTGAACAACATGCCTGGCTTCTGAATGACAATGGCTTTTTGTTTTTGTTTTCCCAGACAGGGTTTCTCTGTGTAGCTCTGGCTGTCCTAGAACTCAATCTGTACAGGCTGGCCTTGTACTCACAGAGATCCATCTGCCTGTTGTAGGAACCTGGCTTTTGTCTCCTAGTGAAAGGTTTAAAACCCTGGGTAGCCCTTAGGTCATAAAAATAAAGACACCAAGACCTTTTAATATTTCAAAGCTTAGACCTTGGCTGGGCAGACCCTCAACTAGTTCCTATAAGTTAACCTGACCACCTAGTCCCATCCAGCCACGCGGGGAGTCACAGCGTCTCCTCTCATGTCTCCTGAGGGGGGAGGGGGAAGACCCCTAGGGTAATACAACATTATGGCACTTCAGTTATAATCTGTGCTTACAGCCTGAGAAGACCTAGGTGAAAAATGGGGAAAAGCCAGGCTAGATGGACAAGAGACATGGTAGGGGCTAGAGAGATGGCTCAGTGGTTAAGAGAGGACCCGGGTTCAAATCTCAGCACCCACATGGCAGCTCACAACTGTCTGTAACTCCTGTTCCAGAGGATCTGACACCCTCACAGAGACATACATGCAGTCAAAACACCAATATACATAAAGTGAAAATAATAAATAAATTATTTTAAAAAAACAAGCACAGACCAAAGCCTCAGGCATGCTAGAGACAGCTACGGCGTGAGCTGTGAAATATTAAAGGGCCTTGCTGTCTTCATTTTATGACTGAAGGGCCCTATAGGGTCTTAGAACACCTGCCTCTGCCCCTCAGAGTTTTGGCATTAAAGGCATGCTCCACCACTGCCTGGCTGGACAATGCTTAAAGGCTTCATTGGAGAGTTCCAGTACTGAGGTGAAGAAGCTACGCAATGTGATTGAAGATAAAGAAACAATCTGATGTTTGGGGCACAGTGGGAGGAGCAGGAGTAGGTGAGGAAAACTCGGAGTGACAGGCTGCTCACTGTGTATCTGGCACTGTGCTAGCAAGGCCTTTTAAAACTTTTTGCAAAATGACCCCTTTCACCTGAATAGTTTTAACATGACCCTGGATAATGAACATAAAATAGATATACAAAACATTTAGTGATACAGACACAAAAAAAATACATTTATAGTAATGGGATGGGTATGATTGTTGAGTTTTACACAAAGAATTAAATGTTGGCTAGATAGTTGATCCCATAGAAGAGGACACCTTCAACTTTTTTTTTCTTCGAGGCAGGGCTTCTCTGTGTAGCCCTGGCTGTCCTGGACTCAGTTTGTTGAGTTCAAGACTGACCTCTCCACTAGGACTGAGTGCATGCACCACTTTGCCTGGCCACATCTTCAACATTTTTAAAAGTTGAATGTTTTGACTTTATAATGGTCGATGCTGAGAACACCACTGCACATAAATACATAATGTAAAATGACAAGTACATTTAGGGTCATTTCAAAGTCATATTCTAACAATACAATCCAAAAATATACTAATTTAATACTTACACATTGAAGAAAGATAAAAACAAAATACTAAAACTCTTTGTTTAAATCATTATGTCTCTATAAGAACAAAAACTTTGTATATATAATATAAACACTGTCATTGATAACAATGCAGTAATTTTTTTTAGATTGTTTATTTTATGTATATGAGTACTCTGTCTGCATGTACACCTCCAGCCAGAAGAGGGCATCAGATCACATTGTGGATGGTTGTGAGCCACCATGTGGTTGCTGGGGATTAAACTCAGGACCTTTAGAAGAGCAGCCAGTGCTCTTAACCTCTGAGTCATTTCTCCAGCCCAACATGCAGTAATCTTGAATGTGAGCCACAGTATTTCTGACAGCTTTCACTGAAGTATCGAGGTGTGATGAGCATGCACAATGCACAATGTGTGATGTGTGTTCAGAATAAAGATTGCAGTGAAGTCATGTGATGTGGTATGGAAAACACTGCCAGAAACAACTGCCTTTATCCTGGGATGGTTGTTAGCAGCTGAAACTCAGGATTCTCCTGCTTCTGCCTCCCAAGTGACAAGACTATCCTCGTTGGGGTTGGAGAGATGTTGAACGGTTAAGAATGCTTGCTGGTCTCTAAATGAGATCTGAGTTTAGTTCCTAGCACCTGTGTCAGGTGGCTCACAACTGCCTGTAACTCCAGCTCCAGGAGGACCCAGTGCCTGTGGCCTCCACAGGTGTCCACACACATAAACACATAATGGAAAATAAAGTAAATCTTTGGAGGCTGGAGAGATGGCTCAGGGGATAAGAACACGAACTGTTCTTACGAAGAACCCTGGTTCTTTTCCTAGCTCAGACATCTAACAGACACCTAGAAATTCAGTTCTGGGGACCTGACTTCCTCTGGCCTCATTGGGCCCTTGCCTGCACATGGGTCACATAAACTCACACAGGCACACAGCACATAAATAACTAAAAGATTCCAGTCATGCGCCACCATACCTAGCTACTTTTCTGTGTTTTCTGCAAGAGCCATAGATTAGGGTTCTAACTAGAAATACGCTTATAATGCTGCTTCTCCCAGTTGTTATGTATATATGTTTTTTTAATTTTGAAAGTAATAAATGCTCTAAATAAAGTTGAAAAAAAACCCAAAAACATAAAGAAGAAATACCACCAACTAAATAATCTAATTAATAATTGTGGCTTATGAGCCTTATATTAAGGATTTTTTCTACTTGAAAGCTTGAAGTGAGCAAATTATATATTTTAAATGTTTAGATATCCTAAAAGATTTTGCTGCATCAAATGTAGACAATATCAGTAGCTTGTTTTTAGCCTTTCATGAAAGTCATCTTAAATGAGACAACAGATAACTTAAAACAGTCCTATGGTCTGGTTTATGTGCAGCCTGTCAAGATGGTATTATACCTTACTAAGAGTTGAATATACAAACAAAGCGCTGCTTGGGTCTTACCACTTTCTTCCAGAATTACTGAACTTCAAATATATGTTAAAAGTGTTTTGGTAAGTGTTAACCCTGCATGTCCTTTCAAGCAGCTCTTCAGAGAGGAGCAAAGAACCTGATGTGCCTGTGTTCTTCCCAAATGCTTTACTGGCTGAGAGTGTGAGCACATGCTTACAGACGGCACCAACAGGGGGAGCCAGTAACAGCACTGAACCACCAGGGGGACCACAAGTTGAGGCTTACTGTTCATCAGATAACCAGAAAATTTACCAAGACTTGTTGGTAAGTGTAGGCCATTTCATCTTTTGTGAGGTGGTTCTTTAATATAGGAAATACTAGTTAAGCTCTCCCTAGATTTAAACTGATTGAGACCTTGAGATAGAATCACTTTTGACTTTTTAACAATATGTAATTATTTAGCTTTTCATAAATTTTGATACCTTGAATTGTAAGCTTTCTAGTCATCAGGTACTAGATGATGACTAGAAAGAACAAACATTCTTTATCTTAAAAATACAAATGTTATTATTCTACCAAATTCATTGTATAGTTGAAACCAGGAGGAAAAAAGACAAGCAACTTGAGTTTGTGAGGAATTTGAAAATAGTGGAATATTTATGATATTATTAAATGATTTCCATTCAGGTAGGCAGATAATAAAGATTTAGCTTAGTCTAAGAAAAAAAAAGATTATGCTAACTAGATAATCTCACAATGATTAAGGTAGTCTGCACCTTTGAGAACAGAGAGGGAATTCTAACACAGGGACACCACTGACAAATGTGACAGGATGAGAAGTGTATGAAAGCAAAAAACACAGAATGAATAGAATGGATCTTCTTGGATTTAAGGTTCACTTTCATCCAACTGGAAGATGTGGAATGTTTTGTTTCCCTATTTGCAGCTGATGATTAGTTAAACACATATCAGTGTACTTCTGTGTATCATCACCAAATGGACTTGTTATTTGCCTGCTAGGTCCTAGACTAGTGCTAGTTTGTATGCTCAGGAAGTGATATATTGCTGAATGTCTAACTCTGAAAAAAACATATTGCCAACTTTCAAGTGAGTGATTTTAGTATATTAGTAATTTTTTTCTTATGCTTTTTGTTTTTATTATAAGGTTTGAGGCTAGAGGACAGAGTTTTACTATGTACTGCAAGCTGGCCTCGAACTTGTGTGTCCTAGATCACCTTCCTGAGGGCTGAGATTATAGGTGTGTTATATATGTTATATATTAGACCTGTTATTTGCCAATTATATTTTTATTCTATTTAAGAATTTCATACAAGCCAAGTGTGGTGGCACACACCTTTAATTCCAGCACTTGGGAGGCAGAAACAAACAGATCTTTGTGATTTTGAGGCCAGACTGTTCTATATAGTAAGATCCAGTACAACCAGAGTTACATAGTTGTCTCAAAAAAAACCAAAATAAGGGCTGGAGAGATGGCTCAGAGCTTAAGAACACTGGCTGTTCTTCCAAAGGTCCTGAGTTCAATTCCCAGCAACCACATGGTGGCTCACAACCATCTACAATGAGATCTGGTGCCCTCTTCTGGAGTGAATGCGTACATGCAGGCAGAACAATGTATACACACACACAAAAAAAACCCCAAAATAAATAAATAAATAGATATAGAACTTCATATAGGTTTATATTCATCCTTCACTCCCTTCCTCACCTGTTGGCTTTTTAAATATTCTTTTTCCTGTAGGGTCTGATGAAATCATTCAGATGGGCTTCTGTTTAAAAAGAAACAATAGCCAGGAAGTGATAACACACTTTATTGCCAGCACTCAGGAGGCAGAGGCAGGCAGATCTATGTGAATTTGAGGCCCAGTTTATCTATAGAGCAAGTTCCAGGACAGCCAAGGCTATGCAAAGAAACCCTGTCTTGAAAACCAGAAAAGAAAGAAAGAAAAAAACAACTACCACCAAACAACTAAGCCAGCTGTGGTGGCTCATTTTTCTAATCCTAGCATTCAGTAGGCAGAGAGAGACAAGTGGATCTCTGAGTTCAAGGCCAGCCTTAACATTTTGTCTCTAAAAAAGAAAAGAAAAAGAAGCTTGTATAATTACAAGTATACTAGATACTTTATGGAATTTAACAAGATAATATTTAGCCTTCCTTGTGGAATTACCATAAAATAATTAAGATTGAGGTCTAGTGAGTGGGGTTGGGCAGGTCACAAAGCTTGCTCTATATCCGAGAGCTGGAGATTGATTCCCAGCACCGAGGTCAGGTGGCTCACAGGCACTTACATTCCAACTTTGACAACACCCACATGCACACAGACATACACATAAATAAATATTGAGTAAATCTGTTTTTTAAGATCTTAAGATTGTTATTGATTTTTAAATGCATTCTTTTTCTTTCCATAGGGCCAAGTGAACAACCTACTAAGTAACTCCTCCCAAGAAATTGATCAGCCACCTGCCAAAGCAATAGTAACCAACCAAGAATGTACCAAAACCCAAAATACTCACCATGCAAAGGAAAAAAAACACAATTCAGGACTGGTAGACAAAGATTGTGTACTCAGTGCAACTATCAAACAGCTAAGGAGCCTAGGAGTGAAAATTGATTCTCCCACTAAAGTGAAGAAAAATGCACAAAAAGTGGATCATGCCAGGTAACTTTAAGTTTTATTTTAGAAGATGAATAAATGTCTGGTATGTTGCAACACTCCTGAAAAGTGTGTGCTTGCACCTCAGGTCCACTGATTCACCATTTATTGAGAGCCTGTTCTCTGTGGAATGCAAATATCATCTTTACATTTTCCAGTCTTCTAATGGGAGAAGAATACATACAAAAGTTACCTGAGGGTGGTGGTTCTCTAATGATTTATTCTCTTATTGGTATCTTTTCTAGATCAAGTTGATAACAAAATGCTGGAAAAGAGAAATGAGTTTTATTGCCAATGTCTGAAAGTGTTCCTGGAAGTGGTGGTGTGAAGTGCTGGTTCCCAATGTTCAGGCACACACTCTGCTGTTAGAAAGCACAGGCATTCATTTTGGCAGTGTGCAGCCAACTATTCAACCCTTCTGTTTAGATTCTTCTCTACCAAAGACAGCCTCAGCACATATACACCAGTTAAAAAGAGGATAAAATCTGGAAATTATATTATTAAGCTAGTAGTAAGTTTTTGGATAATTGCTTTTGTTATTAGAAAACTAACAAAATTTCCTAATTTAAAAAAACAGGCAGACTGGGCATGGTGGTGCATGCCTTTAATCCCAGCACTCAGGAGGCAGAGGCAGGCATATCTCTGTGAGTTAGAGACCAGCCTGGTCTACAAAGAGAGTCCAGGACAGCCAGGGCTATTACAGAGAAACCCTGTCTTGAAAAACCACAAACAAACAAACAAAAAACTCCAGGTAATATGGGGCAATATAAGATAAAATACAAAAACTCCCGTTTTCTCAAACTCTTCAATCTGTCGCATTCATGGTTACTTTAAGCATTTCTCTCATATTCTCCTAGAAATGTTATTTGGGTGAGTGCTGGGAACTAACTGAGCTGGGTCCCTTGGAAGAGCAGCAAATGGTCTTGACCACTGAGCCATCTTTCCAGTCCCTTTCTCATGCTTTAAAATTTATGTATGTTTTTTTTATTATTATTTTAAATGTAGGAGTGTTCTGTCTGCATGTACATCTGCATGCCAGAAGAGGGCATGAGATCCCTTTGTAGATGGTCATGAGCCACCATGTGGTTGCTGGGAATTGAACTCAGGACCCCTGGAAGGGCAGCCAGTGCTCTTCACCGCTGAGCCATCTCTCCAGCCCCTCTCATGATTTTAATAGTGTATTATAGTCTGTTGTACCTATGCACTATAGTATATTGAACCCTCCTCCTCTCATAGGGAACTTTTGTGTACTTTTTAAGTCAATGCTAAGCCAATGTCATTCTGTCAGTACTCATTCGAATTATAGTTATAATAGGTGTTTTACCATTGCTTGCCAAATATTTATACTCATTGTAACCCTTACCAGTCATACAGGAGAATGAGGCTAACAGTTTTGAAGGTTTTCTCTTTAAAACAAAACAAAACGTGTGTGTGTGTGTGTGTGTGTGAGAGAGAGAGAGAGAGAGGTATCAGGAACAACTTGGAGTCAGTTCTCTTCTTCCACCATGTGGTCATTGGCTTAGAAACAAGTGCCTTAACCAAGTGAGTATCTCAAAGTCTCTGGTGGTTTTATTTCTGATCTGAAAGAGAGTCTCAGACATCTGTGACCACATGGTGGTTCTCTAGTTCCAGGGGATCCAGGGCTCTCTTCTGGCCTCTGAGTACCAGGTACATGCATGATGCTCATATGTACACACAGGCAAAACATTCATATACATAAAATTAAAATAAATCTTTAAGAAAAAAAAGCATGAGAAAGAACTACATATACCCGTTGGAATTCACAATTTCCACCTGCTTTCTATGCAGAGCTATGTTTGTTTGAGCAACTCATTATATAGGGCAGGTTCATTGTTCTCATCCCTCAGCCTCTTGATTACAGGCATGGTTAAGACTCCCATTAGGGAGTACTGATTGGATAATGTAATGATGTATTTTTTCTTTCTGTTTTTGCTATCTGTTTTATTGTACTTTTGTTTATTTGTGTTTTGGGCTTTTGTTTGATTGGTTTGGTTTTGAGGGGGTTTCTTTGTTGTTCAGGGGGTGATTTTTTTTGTTGTTTTTTGTTGTGCTTTTTAACAGGTTCTTGTGTAGCCCAAGTTGGTCTTGAACTGATTACCCTACCTTAGGGTTGGGATAGCAGGCCTACAGCATGACATCTAACTTGATAATGTGTTTCTTCACAATGGCCATCGTATGTCCATGCTGTCAATGGAAAATATTGAAACTGGCAAGTCAGTAATCTGCATTTAGTCTGTGAATACAGGCTACCTCTTAAGTAGTCAGTTACAAAGCCCCAGTAAGCTTAAAAGCCCAAGCCTTTGTTATTTTTGCAGAATGAAACTCTTACTATTTAAAATAAGATAAAAGCTGCCTTACTTTCTTGTGTCTTTCAGTGTTTTGGCATGCATCAGCCCAGAAGCAGTGATCTCTGGATTAAACTACATGTCATTTGCTAATGTTGGCATGAGCGGCTTAAGTCCCACTGGTGTGGATTTGAGCATGGAGGCAAATGCCATAGCTCTGAAATACTTAAATGAAAATCAGCTGTCACAACTGTCTCTAGCTCGATCAAACCAAAATAACTGTGACTCATCTATTGGCCTTCTACATATTAATTCAGACAGATGCACGGTGGGGCTTGGTGTAGTTTCACCAAGCAACATGTCATTTGCAACCAAAAAATACATGAAGAGATACGGACTCTTACAGAGCAGTGACAACAGTGAAGATGAGGAGGAGCCTCCGAGCCATGCAGATAGTGAGAGCGACCATGTGTTGAACAGAGACCCAGCATGCAAACTTGCGCAGTCTGGTCATCAAAAAGAGCCTTCTCAGAATGACCCTGAAATAGCTCAGTGTTCTAACTGTGACTCTGAGGACACGCACACAGATATGACAGTATTGAGAAATATCACAAATGAAGCTGTACAGCCAAGAGCAACAGAGCGCTTGAATGCAGATGATGCCGTTTCATTAAGGAATCTTAAACCAAACCCTGCAGTGAACCTCCGAACTGGAAAAGCAGAGTTTACTCGACATCCTGAGAAGGAAAATGAAAGGGACATTGCAGTTTTTCCTGAAACCTTGCAGCCTCCTGAGATTTTAAAGCAAATGAATAGCATGAATTCTGTGGGCACCTTCTTAGATGTAAAGCGCCTCAGACAGTTGCCGAAGTTATTTTAACTCTTTACTCCTCCTTTTCTGTGTGAGGTCTAAGTGTGTACGGATGGCACTTAAGGAAGCCAGACCTTTGGGATTTTTGTTGTTGTTGTTGTTCAAGACAGGGTTTCTCTGTCTAGCCATGGCTATCCTGGAACTCACTCCATAGGCCAGGGTGGCCTCAAACTCAACACAGTTCCACCTATCTCTGCCTCCCAAGTGCTAGGTAAGACTAAAGGCATGTACGTCCATTGCCTGACTATGACCTTTGGATTTCTAATAACTGTAGGAGTCTGCTTCCTATTAGTAGCTAATTATACATTGGTCAGCAGGTGACCCAGTTGTGAGATGGCTGGTTAGTGAGAAGGCTGGGTTCATTCAGCATCACTGAACCTGAAGCAGAAGCAAAACATCCCTAAGATCAGATACTGCAGCCAATCAAGTTTGTGTGTTCCCCCCCCCCTACACAACACACACACCCCTGGACCTTGCTTGTGCCAGTGGGCTCCGTTACTGAGCCTGACCCAGTCTGAGCTGCATCCTCAACTGCAGGTTTTTTGAGACAGGGTCTCCCTATGTAGCCTAGGTTGGCTTTAGACTTAGAAACCAGCCTTCTGCATCTGGCTCAGGTATGCTCTTTACCCATTGTCTCCCAATGACAATTTCCTACATAATAACAGTAAGTTACCAAGCCAAGAAATTACATTAGATACAATACTGAATAAAGCTCAGAATTTCCATTGCCTGTGCTTGATATTTGGTATGAAGAAGCAGTGTTGGGGGTTGAACCAGGACCTCACACCAAGTGCTGTAAGAGCAAACTATAATGTAGTCCATGAGCTGTTACATGTACTCGATTCGAGTTTTTTGTGTATAATAGATGCATGAAATTATATCACATAGCTTCCACTAACCTAAGATGTGCCCTCCCTCCAATCTCTACCCTGATAACCTGTGGTCTTTTTTTCACCATCACCAGAATGTTTTTATCATTTTAAAAATGCTTCAAAAACAGAATTGTACTTAAATTTTTTGTATTTAGCATTATACCTTTTGAAATTTACTGTCTTACTTAGAGTAATGTCCTGAGATCTATCCAAGTGTTGAGTGTATCAGTAATTCTTTACTTATTCTTTAATTCAGCTCCCCCCAAGTTGTTTCAAATAGTTATTTCTAAATTTAAAAAAAATCCTCATTTACTTGAAAGATGAAGGTTTCTGCTGAGGTTAAAATGTGGTTGCAGTGAGCATGGTGGCACACGCCTTTAATCCCAGTGCTGGGGAGGCAGAGGCAAGTGGATCTCTGTGAGTTCAAGGCCAGCCTGTTCTACAAAGTGAGTCCAGGACAGCCAGGGCTGTTACACAGAGAAACCCTGTCTCGAAAAACAAACAAACAAAAAAGTGGTTATCTTGTATTAAAGAAACAGGCTTCTCTAAATATTTTTCTTTTCTTCCCCCCCCCCCCCATCTTTCAAGACAGGGTTTCTCTGTGTAGTCCTAGCTGTCCTGGAACTAGCTCTGTAGACTAGGCTGGCCTCAGACTCACAGAGATCCACCTGCCTCTGCCTCCCAAGTGCTGGGATTAAAGGTGTGTGCCACCACTGGCCAGCTCTCTGAATATTTTTCTAATCTAGCTGTGACTCCTGAGACCTTTACTAGTAAAGAACTATTGTTGTTTAACAAGGCTGTGGAGCCAGGGACCAGTTACCGCCCCTTTCCCTACATTGCTTCAGTTTCAAGTGACAAGATGTGACATTGTTTCCCTCTATGTTTCTACTTGGAATTTCCAGTATGTAGTAGAAGTCAGTGCCACTTAGACATATAGTCTTTTTAAATTGAGCCCTCCAACTTTCAAAAAATGAACATGGGTGCCATTTATATTGCACTATTGAAAACAGATTTTTTTTTTTTTTTAAGGTTTTTCAAGACAGGGTTTCTCTGTTTAGCCCTGGCTATACTGGAACTGTAGACCTCACCTTGAACTCAAAGAGATCCGCCTCCCTCTGCCTCCTTATTGCTGGGATTAAAGGCATGCACCACCATGCCCAGCCTTGAAAACAGAATATTAAGACAGATAGGGTGGCACACACCTTTAATCCCAGCAAAAGAGGCAAAGGCAGGCAGATCTCTATAGGTTCTGAACCAGCCCAATCTACATAGCAAATCCCAGGACAGCCAGAGCTACAAAGAGAGACTTTGTCTCAAACAAAACAAAATTAAAGGATCAACCAGCACCCTCAGCAACTCTCTTACTCTTGCTATGAATCCTCCATTTTTATGCTAAACAAGGTGTTTACCTGGACAATACAAAGAACCTGAGTTAGGAAGAATTTAATTTCCCACATCTGACTAAGTGCTTCTGATAAGATGTTTACAAAGTTTTCAAAACTGTGTTTAGACCATAGATTAATTCAACAACTCTACTTGGTGCTTGCCAAGGACATTGATCTAAGCCTAGTCTAGAAAGTTCTGTAAGAACCGCTGTACTGTGGAAAGTTAGCTACCCTTAGGTGTCTTTGGCAGAAATGTTAGTACAGAGGAAATTGGATTAAAAGACTTGAGATGTTTGCCCCTTGAGTACTATGTCTCAGAATTTCTGTCCCCTAGTCCCTTAATATTCATAAGATCATGGGTGCTGTTTCAATTGGAATAGGAACATGGTGGAATTTATATTATCCAGCGTCTGGGAAGTAAACCCATTAGTCTGGGTTCTGGCCAATTGACACGTTGTTCTTCCTCATCTTCTTTAAATGTCCCTCCTCCACCTCTTAAGAGCCCTGCTTATTGTGTTTGCTTGTCTTCTTTGCCACTCTCCCCAGTGTTCAGTCCCATGGAAGTAGGTGTAGACATGTTAAGTAAGCCTTGTAAAAGCTAGAGTGATTCTAAAGAAAAAAGTTAATGTCATGAGAGTATATGATGAAAAGCCGCTGTGACCGCTCCTGTCTTTTTAGGACTTGCTGTGTGCTGGGGGCACTGCACTAGCACTGAGCACATTCTTCGAAGTTTCCTGTCGACCCCTGCTATTACCTTCTTGGATAAGATATCCACACTTAGCCATGTAAATCACTGTCAGAGCTGTAGGTGCCCTGAAGCCACTGAAAAGGAAAGCCTCCCTGAGGCCAGAGAAATCTAGGAAGAACTAGCTTCCTACTGGACATGGATCTGGAGCTGGATTCAAATACTACTGTCTAACAATGAACTGTCCAAACTGCCCCACTCTGCTTTCCTTCTGGAAGGATTTCTTGCCCTTTAGCCAAGAGCAGGAACCAACCTCCAGCTTCTGTCAAGGGCTCCACTAATGGCTACACAGTGCTGGACTGCACTGAGTCTGCTGCAAGGGCCCCAGATTAGCAGGCTGCTGTGTCCCTGCTCTCCCCGTGTCACAAGGCAGGACGTTTACTGCCCTCCCAGATCGAGGGGCCTTTACTGCACAGTCAATTTCAGAATAATGCCTTGTACTTGCAGACTTTCTGCTTTCAAAGTGTTTTCTCCAAGTACTTTTCCTCCCCCAGGTTCTTAAAAGCCTTACCAAAAACTGTACAGCAGGCATAGTTAGCTCTTCTCTACAGAAGATACAACGTGCCAAGTAGAACTGAACCAAAATCAGCAGTCTCGTGTCTATCCACAGCCTCTATCCAGTCTAGTGGCAACCACCCCCTCTACATCAACACCCCTTTTACCCCTCAGTATTCAACGGTATGTTGATTCTGCTGGGTACTGGACAAGATGTGGAACTTAATGAAGGCAATCATGCTTTATGCTTTGTCAGACTCCTGACGAGGGAGAGATGCAGATATTAGCAATGCATTCAGGTAAGTGTTTATAGTGAAGCTAGTAAGAAGTTAGCACGTTAGAGGAATGGAAAGTTGTTCTCAGAGTATTCTACGAAAATGACGTTTTTCTGGAGTCTTTTGGCGTCAATAAGAAAGAAGGGGAAATAATATTTTCTGTCCCAAACCCTGGGGAGATGATCAGATGTTGCTTTGGAGGAGAGGGGATTTAGAGCAAGGAACCAACAGTAGGAAAGAAAACCAAGAAAGGTTGTATTGGGAGTCAGCAACCACTGGGTTCCTGTCGTCCTGGTGCCCCAAATTCAACACTAGGTAGTAACTTAGAGGTTTTTAGCTCCCCAGTTTTGGAGATGATGGGGGTAAGTAACCCTGTCTATCATCCTGTGCATGAAATGTTGGTACAGAAATAAGACGTGAGCTGGGTGTGAAGGTGCACATGTTGAATCCCAGCACTTGGGAGTCAGAGGCAGGTAGATCTCCGTGAGTTCCAGGACAGCCAGTACTACTTACTAGACCCTGTCTCAAAAAATGAAAGGAGGAGGAAGAGCAGAAAGTCCAGAGGGAAGAAAGGCTTTCTATATGAGAGCACTGGTGTCCAGCCTCACCTTTAAAGATCCTGAAGAACTTTCCAGATATAAAGGAAGGTTTCTCTTTTTAAAAAAATGTTTAATATACTTCACAATAATGAAACAAGTTAGTCCTCCAACCAAAAAAATGTGTAGGCATGCTGGTTGAAAGGAACCATTATGTTGTTTTGCCTCCGACTTACACATTACCCTTTTTTTTTAAGTCAGAGAAAGCCCCTCTAAAAGGTGCCTAGGGGTGTGGAAGCCTAAGTGACGCCCCTTAAATTCCCCATCTCCCCTAACTGAGCTGTCTGGGTCATGTGGGAACATCCTCAGAGGAAATCCTGCTTTCCCATTTCCTGGCCAGAGGCTGAACTCCAGGAAAAGGATGGATTTGGGGAGAGCTGTGTCCTGCCTCTTCATGGGAGGTCTGGGGCCAGGACAAGGGTGCTTGTTAAAAACAACGGGAAGGATGAGATCAGGCATCCAAGAGGGTCAGAGCTGTGGGATCCTAAAAAACACCCCATCTCCATTGTATACCTGAGGAGAGGAGGGACTTGGTCTGGTTTATAGGGTGGGGTGCGCCGATGAGACTGGAACTCAAGGCAGCAGCCTCCCCGGCATCCCATCATCTTATCTTGGACTGAACAAGCTAGGAATCAAGCAGTTAAACCCAGGTCTTCAACTAAAGCCTAACGTTCCAGAAATGGAGAAAGGCAACTCACCACACAGTTCAGACTATATCACTGACCTTGCTTCCAAACTTCTTATCTTGGAGGACCCTTCAAAACCCAGCTTAGAGGCTCCTCTCCAATTCTCCCCTCCACCCTATGGACTTGGAGGCCTCAAGTGGGAGTGGTCTTTTTCCTTTGTTGAAACTCCACAGCCCTTTTTCTGATCCTCTTGTCCTCATAAACCATCTTGCATGTGTATCCATGGATATGAGCACGCTGGTGTATGACCCCTTTGTCCAGTGAAGGGGACATAGTAAAGGTCACATGCAAAACATCTTCCTCCTTCCTCAGCACAGAGACCTAAGGTAGGCGTGAACTTAGGTTCCTTAAAGCTCATGCCTTACCTGGATAAGATGGCATCAGGTCTTAGCTGAGGTTGGGAGTGTGCCACAGTTGAGTCATTCCTAATGAGTGACTCCAGACTTCCCACCCCTGACTGAAGGATTGTCCTGCTTGCCCTGTCCCCACCAGCACAAGACCAACTATGGAGTAAACGCAGGACTCCATGGAAACCTGTATTTCCCTGCTGCACCAGATGGGAACACCACTCAGGGAAACTGACGGCAATCAGTGATCTGTTTTTCCAGGCCAGAGGATGCCCTCTGTGGCTGGTTTTAGAGCCAAGACTGCTAGACAGTTCCACTTCCTCCAAGTGAAGCCCAGGTTGCAGCTAGGTGTTTGCTCTCCATCTCTCTCTGCAGTTCCGACACTCTCCCTCTGA
This sequence comes from Lophiomys imhausi, assembly GCA_907164525.1. Classification (NCBI taxonomy): domain Eukaryota; kingdom Metazoa; phylum Chordata; class Mammalia; order Rodentia; family Muridae; genus Lophiomys; species Lophiomys imhausi. The sequence continues at coordinate 12,368,870 of CAJQZJ010005020.1, forward strand.
TCTCTTCAATACATGGTCTTTGATATGCTGGATAAAGACAAGCCATGGACATGATCCTATGATCCTGTCTCTGGAGGGTCTTTGTACCCAGCACCATGCTGGGGATGAGCAAGGGACACAGGGATTCCTCCTCTGCAGGGAGCCTCAGTAGCCTCACTTCTGCCACTCACCCTCGGTCCCAGAGAACTGGCTTTGTGCTTACCATCCTCTTCCTGCCCCCCACTCCCAATTTGTTAAGGTTGATTCCCTCAAGGCCTGGGGAAGAAAGATGATGGGATAGCCCGGGAGAAGCAAAATGTCCACTCATACATCAAAAATTCCCTTAAGCCTGTAGTAGGCAGAAACCATGTCGATTCCCTGAAAACAGATGGACTTAGTCCTCTCATGCTCCTGGCAGGCAGCACAGAGCCCCCACTACTGCTCAAAATGAACCAACAGAAACTGTTCCCACTGCAGATGAGGAGACAGTTCCCAGACAGGGTCAGAGCTTGCCCTCCTCTACCACTGGTGTCAAGACTGGGAGAAAGCTGGAAATTCTTTTTTTTTTTTTTAATTTTCTCTTTTCATTTAGTCTTGAGTCTATATCCCAGGCTGGCCTCAAACTCACATTTAGCTGAGAACAATCCTGAGCTTCCAGTCCTCTTGCCTTCACTTCCCTGCTGTTAGCATCAGAAAGTGTTCTATCATTCTTAGTTTATGGGTTGCTGGGGATCAAACCCAGGGATTCAGCATACCAAATACTCTATTAACTGAGTTTTTTTTTTTCCAGCTCCCTGTGTAAGAAGATTTTTTTACCTTCCTACACAGCTTGCTACCCCAGGAGGAGGAGCTTTCATCTCTGATATCCAGGCATCTAGGATAGTGTCTGGCACAAATTTGGCCCATAGAAAATGGAATATATAAATAACCAAAGCTGGGTTTGTCTACTTCATCCAGGCCCACTGTCCTCATAAACCCACTTTATGCAACTTAAGGTCCAGTCTGACTGAGTTTCTCACCATCCTCAAATGTGCCTTCTGCTTCCTCCTGCTGGATCTTTCCACTTGCTCCCAATCCTTCCCCATTACATTCCAAAGCAAAAGGCACCACTGTAATAAAGCCCTGTCTGGATTCCCTGCCTCTCCAGGAATCCCAACACTTTTTAACACCCCTCTCTAGCAGAACACATATTAGACTGCATGGTAACTCTTTGCTTCTGTTTGTTTCCTCCATGGAAGCATCTCTACACCTAAATACAGGATCTGGACAGTGTAAGATTCATAAAAAGCACCAATCACTTCTGTCCCTTAAATGCCCTATACATGGTGTTTTTTGTACAAGTGTCAATCAGTCTTTCAGCAACCCCGTGAATTGTGGTTTTTTAGAGATGAAGAAACGGAGGCACAGAGTAGTTGAGTCTCTTGTAGCTCAGGGTGTACTGCTGATCAGTTATTCACCTTTATACTAAGAGGTCCTGGGTGGGGTCAGGGACAGGTACCCAGGGTAACCCAAAGCTTCCTGGCAGAGTCCAGTCTGCTTAGCACCTGTGAGTCTCCTTAAAGATATTAAAACAAAAACAAAAAACCTATCCTTCCTTCTACACACGCTTTCATCTCTTCGTCCTCACCCTATCCAGCTGATGACTGTCTCAGTCCCTGAGCAATGAGGATGCCCTCACAGGTGCATCTGAGTTCTCCCTGAGAGTCCAAGCAGAGGCCCCAGAGGAAGGAAGCAGAGATGACAGATTACAGCAGACGCAGAGACAAGGGCTTTATACAGGAAGAGGAGCAGATTCAGAGTTTGCCCGAGCTTAGGATACAGACTGGAGAAATGAAAGGCAGAGTGAGCAAGATAAGAGATGAAAGGAATGGACCCTGGAGTTTCTCCCCTGCATCCTTGTTACAGATAGGAAGACTAAAGGTCAGAGGAAGAAGTAGGGCCCTACTTCCTACGGATGTGCCCGTCACTCTTCCAAACATTATTAGGTCAGGTCCTCTCTTATCTCCCGAGTTTTTCTCCTGCCCCCGCACACTAGGACTGAACAATGCAAGGGATACTGGGTGGAAGGCTCCTGGACAAGTTAACCAGGAAGAGGGAGAGGAGAAGACAGTACACACAGAGCAGTTGACAGTTTTTCTGGACTAGGTAAGCTTGAAGGAGGGCACAAAGAATGTTTGTAAACAACTGTACTAAGGCATTATTTATGTGCAGTAAGATGTACGTACCATTTATAATATGTATCCAGTTGACTGAGGCTTGACACATTCATATGGTCATCACAATTAACATATAGAATATGTCTTTGATGGAATGTTCCCTTGTGTCTCTAAAGTTGTAGCCCCTCCACTATTGTTTCCTACCCTTCTGAACTCTGCCATTATAGATTCATTTTGCTTTTTCTAGAGTCTCATGTAAATGTAGCCATATACTTGTAGGTGCTGACCTCTTTCGCTGAACATGCATTGGGCAGGGGTTTCTATGTTTTTATATATATCTGAAGTTATTTTTAGTCCTCAACAGTATTCAGTTGCCTGTACCAAATTATGTACCCATCTGTTGATATATTTTTGAATTATTTCTAGTATTTTTTTTTGAGACAGAGTCTTACTATGTAGCTCTGGCTGTCTTGGAACTCACAAAATAGACCAGGCTGATGTTGAATTCACAGAGATCCAGCTGCTTCTGCCTCCTAAGTGCTGGGATTAAAGGTGTGCACCACTAAACCTGGCTTATTTCTTTTTTGAAACTTTTTTGAGGCTTCATGTCCATATGTTCCTGTGGATATGTTTTTACTTCTCTTGGTAAATATGTATATATTAGTTATATGTTTAAAGGGGCTTCCAGAGTCTTCTCCAGGATGGCTGACTAAAGTTTGGACTCCCTTCATTGTACACGAATCCCAGTTGACTCTTATCCCAGTCAACGCTTGGTTTAATCAGTGCTTCACATTTTAGCCATTTTAATGGATTTGTCATGATAGCTAATTGTAGTTTTAATTTCTACTTCTCTGCTGTAACTTTGTTTCTTTTCATGAAAATTTTATCTTCTAAATTCACAAGGAATTTAAACTCGGACACATTACAATGATACTCAGTGTTCAGCTGAAGATTTTAAAGTAGTTCTCACACAGGAAGAAATGTCATAAAGCCAACAGGAATGGAGGGGACAACAGGCCATGCTGTTCTAGGTACATACCAGCTAAATGGCCAAGGGTGACCCTGTTTTCTCACCTCCAAAGTAGCATCACTACAGCGGCATGGCAGGGTCATTGTGCACAGTCAGGTGACAGCTGGAGATGTGTGCAGAACAGGCACACACAGTATGTGCTCAGCGCACACATCTTCAGGGCTCAGAGTCACATCTACTGTCTTGATGTGTGTCGTGAGCCTGGGCACTGTCTTGGTGACCATCAGCAACTATTTACTACAGAAAGTTGGTAGTTGTGCGTGTACTGTCCCTATCTAATGGCTTGAGAAGGGAAACCATTAATGATGGCAGAATGTTCTGTCCTGAGGACAGACAAGCCTGGGTACACAAGCTGAAGGCACAGCTTTGGTTCTCTATATACTACTAGAAGAAGCATAGGTTGGGCAAGGAAGCTAAGGGGCTAGAAACACTGGTGCCTTCTGCACCAGCCCATTAGTTTTGCTTTGGACTTTTTTTTTAACAAATGATGAGGATTGCTCTGGTTCTTAAGCTGTGTGCTGCAGACAGCACCCAGGAGGCTGGCGAAACGCTCCTGACCTCAATTCCAGAGGAACCTAGGGTCCTCTTCTTAAACTGACTTTTCTAACAAGTGCATGGTGACACCATCCCCCCCCCCAAAGTCATACATTAGAGCAAGCCCTTTCCATCCCTGCAAATGCTGATGGTGAGGCTGAGATACAAGAACCCAAAATGATTTCATGTGTGGGGTTCTGGGCTCAGGCTTGCTAACTGGCATGATAGGAAATTCTTCCCTAGCAAGGGACAAAGGTAAAAATGGAGTACAGCTACATGGAAATGAAAGCGGGCAGGTTATGACATCTCCTTAAATGGGCATATTTATTATAAACAATTTTTTTATAAAACCCAGTGTCAGGTATGGGCAATTATCACCGCCTCTTTACAGAGGAGGAAAATGGAAGAGGTTGTCTTGCCTAGTCTCATGCAGCACACCAGTGAGGAAACAAGAACAAGGGCTCAGGCATGCTCCACAATGGTTCTGCTCTGCTCCCTGGGGGCACCAGACTGTCCTGGGTGAGAATTTTGCCTCCACCACTTACCAGGTGGGCATTCTCTGCAAGTTGCTCAGTCGGTTTTTTCTGTCTGCCAAACGGAAGTCTCTGACCTCCCTTCTCTTTGAGCTGTTGTTGCTGGGAGTAATGGAACTGATACTGTGCAGTGTGTAGGTTTGGCACGATACAAATTTGTTGTAGATAAACTCAGCTGCCCATCAGAGTGCTGCACACCGAATCCTTCCAAGGGTTGGAAACTCAGAGATGGTACAGCACCCAGAAATAGGGTATCAGAAACACCTGAAAACATTGCAAACTCTAGGCTCTGGAGTGAGGACAATCTAGGCACTAGTAGTGGAGGAGTCTGTCCCCTTGCTGTTGCCTACCTGGGACAACACTGCAGACTCACTCCCTGGGTCCGCACCTCCCAACCCCCCGCATCACCCCCACCGAGGCGCTTGGAGTTTCCTGCCCGACGGAGGCTGGGCTCGGGGCGGGTGGAGGAGGGCTGGCATTTCCTGGCCGCCGAGTCACTGGCTCAGGGGCGCTCGGACAAAGCGCTGACCGACAGGCACCAGATGCTATTTCGGGCGGTGCCCAGTTTAGCGCGCCGTTTCCGTTTTTCCACTGTCGGAAACAGAGAATGCGGAGCTTGCCGACGTCACAAGCCCCCAGCCTCAGGCGGGGGTCCCTGGCCCAGGAAGGGCAAGGCCCATGTGTTAGAAACGGCTAATAGACAGAAGCTACCCCCACCCCCTTCTTCTACACAACCCTACTCCTTAACGGACCCCGGAGAAGCCATTTAACATCCAGAAAAAGGATCCAGCCATCAGCATCAGCCATCGAGTTCAAGACAAAACTCATAACCTCACCGAGTCCCTGGACTTCAAGACATCCCGCCCCCAGTCCCTCTCCTGAAGTATCCAAACTGCACCAGACATCCAGAAACCCAAGATTTCCTTGATTCTTCGATTTACTTTACTATCTAGCATAGTTCTTCTAAATTCAGTCTGATATATTATGTACAAAATATCCACCCCTCCACCTTCTCTTCCATCTCCTCTACAGGAGTATTAGAAGAAGGTCTAACCCCCCTTTCCTGGTCGTTGCACTGGTCCCAGCCTTCACCTCCCTGTCCCACCCGATCCCAGACATAGGACACCAAGCCCTTATGTAAACAAACAAAATGATAAAAACAAACCCTTCAATTCCTCTGCTTGCTCTACCGGCTTTCTGTTTTCTATTTCTTTCATGAATTCTCCCCTTTTCTACTTCAGCCCTAGGCTCAGGCTTGACTTTCTCGGGAAGTACACCCAGCTAGGCTCACATACAATACAGGAATAGATGTCCTCTTCGTGCAGGAGTTGGGATAGGTCGAGTCGAATGACTTGACTGTACAGGCAGTGAAGTTTCAGTCTCATAGCCACATGCCACTCTTTCTAAACCATGCAAAGGCAAGGGCTTTGTGGGAATGGGCCTTTTTCTCAGGACACAGGAGCCCCTTTCGCTAGGAGATTCCATGGAAGTTGCCTGTACATGCACGACTGCTGGACTTTCATCGAAAGACACAGAGGAACAGACACATGTACTGAATTACACTCCATTTTACTTAAGTATTGGTCCTGAAATGTAGGAGGGGCTGAACTCAAACAGGAGGAACATTTGGGATCAGCCCTTGAGTGGGTCTCAGTATGTGACCAGACTAGGGAGGGGCTTTCTGGTATGAGGGGGATTATGAGTTGGACAACAGAGCTTAAATGCTGGCTTTTCTCTAGTTGTAAGCCTGGTCAAGTCACATGCCCCTGTCTCTTAATTTCTTTAATGTCCCTTATTTTCTATATGACAACCAGACAAGTGGATATGATGTCTTATTAGCTCTCTAGCACTCACTTTTGAAGATATTACTTTTGGGATTATTTTTTCATGAATATATATATAAACTTTGTAATTTAAAAATATATCATTATTAATTTATTTAGTTTTTTTTAGAAGGATTTCTCTATGAAGTCTTGGCTATTCTGAAACTCCATATGTAGTTTAGGCTGGCCTTGAACTCACAGAGATCTGCCTGCCTGCCTCTGTGAGTGTTGGGATCAAAGGCATGCACCTTTTATTCTTTGAGAATTTCATAAAATGCATTTGATCATGTTCACCTCCCATTAATTCCCTACCTTTTCCCATCCTAGTATCTTTAAAACAAAACAAAACAAAAACAAAAACTACGCAGAGAGACTAGAGTGGTTAAGAGCACTGGCTACTCTTCTAGGAGACCTGGATTTGATTTCCAGCATCTATATGTTGGCTCACAAATACTTTTAACTCCTGTTCCAGGGAAGCCAATCCCCTCTTCTGGTCTCGGGACACAGTACACACGTGCATACAGGCAAAACACTTATACACATAAAATATTTTTTAAAAATCCACTGAGACCAACTTATGCCCATTAACTCATGGGTGTGGGGCCGTCCACTAGACCATGGTCTATGTACCAGGAGCCACACCTTTAAAAATGATTACCTCCTCTAGAGAGGTACTCAGCTGTCAATGGCTCTTCAGTTGGTTGGTTAGTTTGGCTCATGAGCCCCACACTTCTCCATGCTAGAATCTTGACTGACTTGATCCTGTGCAGGCAACCACAGCTGTGAGTTCATGTTCACGTGATCCTGTTACGACCAAAGGATACTGTTTTACTCTGGTTCTCCCTGACTAGCCCTTACTATTTTTTTTTCCTGTTGTTTCTTCTCCTCTGCTTCAAGGCAGGCTCTCACTAAGTAGCTGTGACTGATCTGGAACTCTATATGTAGACCAGGATGTCCTTGAACTCATAGATATCCACCTGCATCTGCCTCCCAAGCGCTGGGGTTAAAGGCGTGCATCACAACAACCAGCATTATTCTCTGTTTTTTTTTTTGGGGGGGGGGGGGGGGGATGCACTCATGTAGTCCAAACTGGCCAAGGATTCCATAAATTGACCTTAAATCTCCTGGGTGCTGGAATTGCAGTAGCCAGTTTCTGTCATCATGAAAAGATAAACCCAGATGCTCTTCAACCCACTGAGTTCCTACAATGAGCTGTGACTATGGGCTGCAGTGCCAAACTTCCTTCAAATCAGGCTTCTGCCACTCTTTAGAAATTTAACATTGAGTTACTTTGACAAGCCTCTGCCATTCACTCCCCCCTACTCAGTTTTCTCACCTGTAAATTGGGAATAATAAGAGCACCAGTGGGGGAGTCAAACTAAGGAAGGGGAAGGAGTATCACTAGAGTACACTTTGTTCAAAGGTGCCATAATGATATCTATTTGTTTGCTAATTTAAAAAATAAAAGCACCATAAAGCCCGGTGTGTGGTGACGACGCACAATCCCAGTGCTCGGCAGGCAGAGACAAGCAGATCTCTGAGTGCGAAGAGAAGACAGCCTGGTTTACAGAAGGAGTTCCAGGACAGCCAGGGCTACACAGAGAAACCCCATCTTGAAAAACCAAAAAACGAGAGAGAGAGAGAGAGAGAGAGAGAGAGAGAGAGAGAGAGAGAGAGAGAG
>CAJQZJ010005020.1:12376934-12387722 GCA_907164525.1 Lophiomys imhausi
TGTGTGTGTGTGTGTGTGTGTGTGTGTGTGTGTGTGTGTGTGTGTGTTGGGGGGTGCTTTGTAGGTTCTGTTTTCATCCTGAAACCAGGCCAAAGAGACATTTTCAGGTCTCTATTGACGTATTCTCTGTCCCAAATAGAACCCCTAGGCTTTGAGCAACTCCAGTTTAGAGCGGTCAGGGGCCAACGCTGACTAGGGTCAGCAAGGAGCTGGGGTTTGGGATATGGGAGTAAGAGAAACAGATCATAGCTATCTTGGTTTGGAGGACGTAGGAGAATGCAGAATGAATGAAGAAGCGAAGGTTGGGGCTGATGGTTCAGGAGTCATGGTGGTCTTAAGAGGCTAGACAGTGGCCAAAGTCGCTGGAGGAGCATCTGGAAGACGGGGACCCTAGTGGGGTTGTTTGTGAGGAGCAGGAATCCCGAGAGGCCGGGGGTGGGGGAGGTGGCGGGGGGAATGGGGCTTGACTAGGCGGCTCCCTGTGTGCGCGCTCAGCTCTCTCTACTGCGCATTCTAGCGCCAGCCCTGCTCCCGCAACCAGTCCCCGCTCCCTCCGAAAAAATTGCCAAATTACAATGAATCATTTGGCCCATAATGGCCAAGGCGCTTATCGGGGGCGGGCGGGCCCGCGGCGGCACCTTATCTCCGCGGCGCACGCGGCCAGTGCTAACGAGGCCGCGGGCGGGAGCGGGATTAGAGCGCGCAACGGGGCGCGGGCGGCCGAGGGGGTGGGGGGAGCGGCCCAACATGGCCACGCGCACACCCCGGGGCGCACAAACGTGAGCATCCCGGCCTTCTTCCCGGGAACAGGCGACAGCTGCCTTCCGTGGAACTGCCTGTCCGTTTCCTCCGTCCTTCCCCGTCCGCGCCGCAGCCTTTGCTCCCTCTGCCGGGGCTCTTCCAAGGGGCCACTTTCCACGACGCCCCTCCGCAGCCCCTCCCGCCGGGGAGACTCTCTTCCTTCCTTCCCCTTTCCCCTTGCGCAACAGACAGAAAAGCGCTTAGGCGCTGGCAGCTTCCATTGCTTCTGGCGGTGTGTGCGGGGCGGCCGGGTTGCGAGTGCTTGCGTGAGCGGCAGGCCGCGGTGGCTACTCCCCGCGTGGGCTTTTGGCGATAGGTCGTGTGCGGGAGTGTGAAGCCCTGCACTGTCTGGGTGTGGGGATTCCGACCCTCCTCGGCCCTTCTGCGTTTTATTCGTTGTATGTAAATTACCCCGGTTCCTTTCTCAACAAGGTCGGTCCTGTGTGTCGCGGTGTGTGTGGCCTTGGACAAAGTGTTCGGCTGGTTTCGTTATGCCGGGCCAGTGTGATCCCCACGCTGTGAGGTTGTGTGTCTGTGAGCGATTGCGTGTGACTGATGTCGCTGTGTCATGTTGGACAGTGTGCTGGTCTGCCTACGCCGGCTTGTGGGACAGACCTGTCTTGTGCTCATCTGCTTCCCTCCTTTGGGGCTGGACCATGTGTGGTCCTGTCCACCGAGAGTCCTGTGCCTGTGTGCCTGTGTCCTTTAGAGGTGCGTTTGCAAATCGCTGGGGGCGGGCGTGGGGGGGGGGGGCGGGGGGGGAGGCGGGGGCTTTGGGGGGGGCGGCGGCGGGGGGGGGGGGAGCGGGATTTCACATTTTATTCCAAATTATGATGTATTCGGGAGCCAGTGTTGGCTCAGATGGGCGGACAGAGCCCAGTGGGCGGCAGCTCTGTCCAGAGGCGGTCGGTGCTTCGGTGTTGGGGGGTCCGCTGGTTAGGGGTGGGAAGGGCGGGTTCTCCTAACCTGGAAGCTGAAGAGTGCTCGCTGAGGCCGGCGTCTTCTTCCCCCTCGCAGCACCCGGCCTGGATTCGCGCTGCGCCGGGGTTTCGCCTATTTCTGGTCAGTTTCGCGGGTGCGTCCGCGGTGGTTGGGAGAGAGGCCGGGAAGGACAATGGGCACACTTTCCAGGTCTGATGTCTGGAGTGGGGATCCTCAGGATCATTCCGGGGCACATTTTCTCAGTCCCTGCCCCATCCCGGCAGGATCGGACTACTGGCCCGGCCCCGCGGGTAGCTGCCCTCGGAGTCCACTTTCGTTGGAAGGAACGCGTCAGTGCCACCCTAGCTGGACAAGAAAGGATTGCGTTTTCTCCCTTTACTGTGATGGTTAATACCGTCATCATCACTATCATCACCATTAAAACCCCCTTTAATTAAAACAATCGAACAAAAAGCTCGCCAGCTCATCCCTTCAGCTTCTCTGGAGGGAGAACAAAGCAGTCCCGTCGTCACCCCTCCCTAGCTCTGTTTTTTAAGTTGCCAGGTTAGGATAGGGAAAGAAAATGGAGAGGTGCTTCGAATGGAGATTTAGCCACAAAGCGAACATTAACCTCATGTAAGGCCCGGAATGGGTGGACTGCCCGCTTCTCCCCTCCCCTCCTTCTTTGGGTTAGAAAGGAGAAAGAAAACCTCCCGCACTGAATTGAAAACCCAGGGAGGAGGTAGTCCTGAGCTTCCGCCAAAGCTTCAGCAGAAAGAAGGAAGCCTTCGCAATTAACCCAAGACTTCGATGTGCCATTGGAAGGTGGACGTTTCAGGCAAAACAAATTTTAAAACCTGAGGGGAAAAATAAAAGCAAACTAAATCCAGTTACCTCACTTGGAAGCGGCGTCGGGTCTCTTTTGACCCACCTTCCCTTTTGCCTTGTTTATCGCTACAAAACAGTGTGAGCGTTTCTCTCACCTTCTGCCAGTCAAACCCCCGAAAAATAGAAATCGTTTTTGTAAAGATGATGGAGGAAAAGGTATATATATATACACATACCCTCCTTTATATCCCCCTCTTCAATAGAAAGAAAACAAGGGACCTAACTAAGACAGATACAGCCCTGTCCCTTCCATTCCTGCAGGAAATAGGGCCTTTGGAAGCGGGTTCTGCCTTGGTTCTGGGCAAGAGGTTGGTGGATTGGGGGGGGGGGCATGAAGAGAATGGCTGAGTACTCCCAGGTTCTGACCCAGCGACCGGGGCCTGAAGACTGCTGTCTTTTCCATCACGTCCTCTCCACCCGCGTCAGATAGGGAATTACACCTTCGTGCTGTGGCGGCAACCGGAGCCTGGGCTGACGTTGTGGAGCAAACAGCCTAGACGCATCAATGTTTGGAAAACCAAATCGGCCATACTTAATCAGACAGATCCGTTAGAGGGTTCTAAAATATTCTGGGCAGCCTGCCGGCAGAGGCTGTTGTTGTTGGACTAAGTAGTTATTCCTGATTGGTCAGGTGTAGGGTTCATTTTTTTTTTAAATCGGGATGTGTTTGGGGGAGGGGGCCTCCAAACACCTGCAAGTTGGAGGCGGAAAGCGGTTTGCTATTCTTTGGGCTGTCGGGACACACGAGGTAATTCCCAGCCATTGACCCCCCATTTTCTCTCTCGCCCTCCCTCTTTCTCTCCACCCCCATCTTTCCTGGAAACTCGCTTTGGGCGCGGCAGATCGCGCAGGACCTCACGGCTAGCAAAGTAACTGCTGGCTTCTCAGCGAGAGCCGGGAACACACAGCTCCGGGCTCCTGCCTTGACCCTCTCCAGCGGAGTAGTGGAGGTCCTAACAAGACGGGCCGGTCTCTCTAAATATGCCCCAGGTGAGTTGCAGACCAGAGTCTGGGGATGGTGTCGGCAATGTCTGTGAAAACCGTGTTCAGGGTTGTGGACTGGGGTGGGGGAGGATCAGAACTGAGAAGATTGACGGGGCTGGGAAGACGAAGGCCAACCTAGGCTAAGAACCCGGTATCTGACGGCCACTAAGCTGCCTCAGGGCTCCTACCGGGCCTTTTCCTTTTTCCGGCCCTGGATAAAACAGCTGGTTGGATTATGTCCCCCAGGCCGCTCCCATGGTCCCGGTTCCGAGCACATTTCACAAGGCGGTAACTTTATTGTGGCTATATCCGGTGGTGCGGGCTGAGCTTGGAGCTCCAGGCAGGAAAAAGGCCAAGGCCATAACGGCTAAGGCCTGAGGCCTAAGAAGCTGTGCTGGAACACAGTGTGTTGTTCATGGGCGTGTTAGGTTGCGGTGCAGGCTTTGTGTTTCTCCACTGTGTCTTGCGCATATGAATGCGGATGGAGGGATGAGGGATGGGAGGCCAAGTCTAAGGCCCACGCTATTTCTTTTTAAAAATAAGTAAATAAAAAAAATCTCCGAGTAAGATTTCAGGTATTAAGAGTTGCTGGAGAAAAAAAGATGCACTACAGCCTCTGAAAGGAGCTTTCTGGTCCCCTTGTTGAAGCACATATTCTCAAGTGCTGGCATTGGGGTAACTGGATGGTGAAGATGGGGGCTGAAGCTGCAACCTCGATCTCAGCATTACAGCACAAAGAGCTGTAACGGTGGAGTGTTCTAGACTAGTCCTGAGCCCCCTCCCTTTTCTATCTTCTCTTAAAAAAAAAAACAAATGCATAAAACCCATATAGCGTTAACTCTTGGGCTGCTAGGGGTGATCTTAGTGTTAGGAGGTTTACCTGAGGTCCAGAAGCTGAGCATGGAGAGTTCTATTGGAAACATTGAATATTTATATCATTGGGGGCCAGGGCTTGTTCCCTTTGGCCTTGGGAACCTGCTTCTGTCCTTGCAGCAGAGGTAATCAGGGAGTCAGAGGGAGGCTGGGGCTCAGTTAGTGCAATGCATGTTTGTCACTTAGAAGCCGGGATTAAAGCACTGGTCATTGAAAGCATCAGATGGTGGTGGCAGTGAGGTAGCAGGACAGCATCTCTGGCTTGTATATTTCACCAGGGGCTGGTTTATTTCTGGTGCTCTTCACCAGCAGGGAGGGAAGCCAGGGTGGCTACTATGCTTCTGGTTCATTTTCGGTGGTTGTGGTATTCTCTGTATATAGACCTTTTGTCTCCACTATAATTGTGAATTCAATTTCAACGAAACATCACAGACAAGTGGCTTTGCAACTTGTGTATAACAAGTCTTGGGGAATTTGCTATTTCCAGACTTGGCTAACCCAGAACAGCCAGTGTAGCCTGAATTGCATGCAGTTCTTGGTCCTCATTTGTGTCTGGCTATAGAACTGAGTTTTGGAGGAGTCTGAAGAAGAACCAGTTTCCTTTCCTTAATAGGTAGAATCAGTTCCCAGGATAACTCTGGTTCCACAGTATTGCAGTGGCCAAATGGGAGCATTGTGTTTACCATCAGTGATTATATGGACCCCCCCCCAGGATTTCTCTGTGTAGCACTGGCTGACCTGGACTCAGGCTGGTGTCCCACTCACAGAAATCTGTCAGCCTCTGCCTCTCTGCTAGGATTAAAAAGGCATGCACCACCCTGCCCGGCCAGATGGACTCCTATTTGGAACTGACTTGGACATTTTTGTATTTATTTTCTGACCAGTTTGGGTCAGTGCATTGACTCAGTGGGTTAAGATGTTGCTGTCAAGCTGGACAACTTCAGTTTGATCCCCGGACCCAGATGAAAGCAAAAAACTGACTCTTGAAAATTGTCCTCTGAGTTCCACATTAGTGCCTGTGGCATGTGCACCCCCATACACAAATAAGTAAAAGTAACAAAAATTAAATAGCCCAACTACCTAATCCTGGGAGTAGAAATCTGAGTTTGAACAATTTATAATGCCTGCCAAGGTGGTTATATATGTGTCTGTTTCTGTATATATGCACATACATACATAAATGTACACATTGAGGAGACAGGATCATGTGTAGCCCAGGCTAACTCAGGATTCAAACTCAGGATTCTTCACCACCCTGCTTAGGGCTGGGGTCATAAGCATATGCCACCAGATCTGGTGAGTTCATTGTATTTTTATTTTAAAAATTAAAACTCACAAGCACCCTCCAACTTTGGATATTACAGACTGTGTGTCTGGCCTGTTGCTGGGCCAGGTGCCACTTGAAGCTGGGTGATGCAAGAACCCTTAAACTGGTGAGAAATAGAGTGGCTATGTTCATCTTGGGGGGGGGGGATGGTTGGAGCTGAGGAAGTTTCTGGGCTCCAGGGTTTACAGGAGAGGGAGAGGGGAATATACAGTGAGATCCTCGAGTTTCACGTTATGGAGAACACCGAGGTGTGTGCAGGGAGGGGGTTCGTTGGAATAATTCAAGGGCCTTCTTGAAATTTTCTCCATAAGGAGGGGAGCCCAGTTCCTAGTGGCTTCCGGAGCACTTTCAGTGTTTGAGTTCCTGGTGTCTCAGTCAGGTTTCCCTTCCAGACCTACCCTCGCTTTTGAGTCCAGCTGCGCAGAACCGGGTGGGGTGTGAAGGATGATAGGGCCAGAATTCAGGATCAGCTCCACTTCTTGACTCATTTTTCTTGTAGTAGGGTAGCTGCTTGCAGAATACTGCGTGGATTTGCTGAGCGTAGGCAACCTTCCTCTTGTCCGGGAGAATACTGGCAGAAAGTAGCTAGTTCCTCGGTAATATTTTTGACATCTGTAGCTGAAAAGAGCCCAATTCTTGTACCTCCAGACCCTACTTCACCACTATTATGCGTGTGTGTAGCAGTAGGTCCGGGAGAGGTTCCTTAAGCACCTTGCTCGGGCTGGACAGATTCCCCGCCAAAACCAAAAGGGGGGCGGGAAGGATACGCTTACTCGGGGGATTTGTTCCCTCCCCTTCCCCTGTGGCCTAAGAAGGAGGGACTGGGTGATCTTTCTTTCTCCCTTCTGTGTGTTTCCTTCCTCCTTTTTCCCTTCGATTTTTGTTTTATTGGCTGCATTCCTTTTCTTCCAATGTTTCTGCCATCTTTCTTCTGCTCTGTGTCTACCCTCGGACCCGGCGCCTCCTGGGCTTGCCTCACCCTCTTTTTCCAATCTAGAGACACCCCCATCTCGCTCCAGTTCCAGGCCCTCGGGCCCTTCACGCCACCAGGGTGGGGCGTGCGTCGGCGTGGCGCTGAGTTTGTCCGCTTTTCACCGTTCCAGTGCATGATCTCCTCTCTGCCCATTACTCTGTTACAGGATGACGGAGCGGCCGCCTAGTGAGGCGGCACGCAGTGACCCGCAGCTAGAGGGACAAGACGCGGCCGAGGCCCGCATGGCCCCCCCCGCACCTCGTCCTGCTCAACGGCGTCGCCAAGGAGACGAGCCGCGCAGCTCCGGTGGAGCCCCCAGTCATCGAGCTAGGCGCGCGTAGCGGCGCGGGGGGCGGCCCCGCCGGTGGGGGCGGTGCCACGAGGGACTTAAAGGGGCGCGACGCGGTGGCAGCCGAAGCGCGCCACCGAGTGCCGACTACCGAGCTGTGCCGACCTCCCGGACCTGCTCCGGCCCCCGCGCCCGCCTCAGCCCCTGCAGAGCTGCCCGCAGACGGCCGCATGGTGCAGCTGAGCCCGCCCGCACTGGCAGCCCCCGCTGGCCCCGGCCGAGCGCTGCTCTACAGCCTCAGCCAGCCCCTGGCTACGCTAGGCAGGTGAGCAGCCCCGTCCCCTGCTGCGTTCCGGGACCTGGAGGGGCTCTGGAAGAGGGGAAGTGACTAAAGACACCAGGAAGAAAGGGCCTAGGGACTAGAGCCACCCCACCCCCATCCCTTGCGCTAGTGGGAAAGGGGTCCCCTGTGAGACAGATTGGCAGGAAGGACCGATGGGACATAGGGAGCGCATAGTTGTGTCGAAAGGGGTGCCTGCCTGCGCCTTTGAGGATGCGGGCATGAGGGTGGGTGTAGAAAGCCCCGGAGGTTGCTGAGAACTGTGTTGGCTAGGAGGGATTCTTTGAGGATAGATTCCGGGCCAGTGTCTGAATGCCCCTCGGCGGCAGAGGTGAGGTTTGCCGCAAAGGGCAAAGGGAGAATTCTGGACACTGCAGGGGTGGGTCTGGAACCAAGGATATACAGGCAGTTGCTGAGGGCAGTGCTTCTCAGCTTCTGCTGGGATGCGGTGAGCAACACTGTGATCTGCTCCTAGTCATTCTGCCTCTTACCTGCGTTGTTGGAGCCACCCGGGTATAGCTGGTGTGAGAACGTTGGCTTCCTTGCTGAGCCCCTGTAGTGAGGGAAGACGAGAGAGGCGGACAGAGTGTAGGGCAGGCGGTGGGAAAGAATTCTAGGAGAAGGCGTGATGGCAGAGCAGCAGGGGAGCGCTGCCAAGGGTAGGTGAGCCAAGGTTTTCGACCTAGGCTGTATCTGGAAGGGATCGAAGAGTGATGGAGGTGTGAGGTCGGTGGGAGGGCACACTATGAGATCCTTTGTGGTGTTGGGAATTGCCTGCCATCATTGTCCTTTCTGTATACTTGTTCCTGAGCAAAGTCTGGCAGGATTGTATGACTGTATGTATCTGGGTGTGTGTGGAGGGGAGTGTGTGTGTGTGTGTGTGTGTGTGTGTGTATGCGCGCACGCGAGCGCGCTTGAGCATACGAACACCCCCCCCCCATTTATGTTTTGTTCCATGTGTTCATCCTCTTCGCTTCGGTGAATGCATATCAATCTGCAATTTAAGTGCACAGGGAGCAGGGTGCCTTAAGGGGAGCCAACTGGAGACATGCAGGGAGAATCCATCTAAGGAGCCTTTTGTCATTTATGTCATTGTGATCATTGTGATCTACTTGCGCTTTCCACAGTGGGTTCTTTGGGGAGCCAGATGCCTTCCCTATGTTCACCACCAACAACAGGGTGAAGAGGAGGCCCTCCCCATATGAGATGGAAATTACCGACGGTGAGTAGACAGACACCCATCCCTCACCCTGGTTAGAGTCATCTGAAATGGGGAGCGTGGGACAATGCAGGGACATCACAGAGTTAAGAATGTCACTTTGGAACCCCAAATTGCCAGAGGTCTTCACTCAGAGGCTGAGTTAGTACTGGCACTTAAGGCACCCTTATAGAGTCAGCCCCACATAGTTCCCACTCTAGACTTGATCCCTACACTTGGGTAAGGATCCAGGAAGGGTGGAAACACTTCAGGTCCCCAACTCCAATTCCTGACCCTCAGGAAGTCCCTGAACAGAATCTTGAATACATTTTGGAATCTCTGACTAGAATTGTGCCCTTTAAGAGTTTTTTTCCCAAGCCTGGTGTGGTGGCACATCCCTTTAATCCTAGCTCCGGTGGGAGAGGTAGGTGGATTGCTGAGTTTGAGGCCAGCCTGGTCTACAAAGCAAGTCCAGGACAGCCAGGGCTGTTACACAGAGAAACCCTGTCTCGAAAAAACAAAACAAAACAAAACAAAACAAAAAAAAAAGCTTCTTCCCAGATCTTTCTGTGTTGAGACTGGGAACGTCTTATTGTGCCACGGAATATACATAACCAGGAGGACTCGGCACTGCTGAGGACTCTCTGAATATTCTCTGGCCTTGATGAGTGGAGATTTGGAGGGCTCCCTTCCCCTCTCGGATGTTGTTGGCAGTACCAGGCTGGAGGACCTGTCTCTCTGCAGGCTGAGGGACTCTGGCTGAGGATGGAGATTGTCAGTGCTGCTGTCTGTCTGGGGCCCCCATAGTAAGTGTGTTGAGGCTTGCAGAGAGCTGGGACCAAGGCTGGAAGCCTGTAGGGTGTGTGTGTGTGTGGCTGGAGCTTCTGGAGAAGGTTCTAGAGAGGAAGGGGCTGGAGTCTGACAATTCAGAAGAGACACTAAAAAGCACAACAGCCCAGGATACAGACATAGAGAACCAAGAGGATGAGTGGCTGGCAGTGCTTCTGGGTGAGAGAGGGTGCTCCAGCTCCTGGTAGGTTCTGCATCTATGCAAGTACTCCTGACTCCTCTTTCTCTGTCTGTCAGAAAGCTGTCAGGGGACAGTGAAGTTGTGTGTCTGCTAAACACTGGGGTCTCCCCCACACAGGAGTCCTGTGTGTCTCATCCGCAGCCTCCCAACAACATATTGCTAACAGCCATTAGTCACTCCAAGGGTGGGAAATAAGGTGGATACAGCTATCATTGCTGCCATTTGTTGGACACCTATTGAATGTATCAGACTTTTTTTTTTTTGTATGCTTGGTCTTTGTGTAGTTCTCAACACAAACCCATGCGGTTAATTTTGCTTCTATTTCACATATGAAGAAATTGAGTCTCAGAGAGGTAAAGCATTTTACTCAAAGCTCCAGAGCTGAGTCCTAGTCCATAATTACTGCATTGACCTTAAACTTTGGAATAAACTCTGGATTCCTCCTTACCCTCTAGAGCCTGTCTGACTTTCATTGTGACAACAGTTATAACGCTCCCTGTCCACATAGGCACTCCCACCAGCTGATGAACATTAGCCATGATGCAAAGGATTGGTCCTCCTATGTCACAGTTGAGAGACCCTTTCTTTGGTCTAGAGGTCTGGGGACACCAAATTGCTCTCTCTCTCTCTGAGGCAGTCCAGTGTAGGTCTGTGGTGTTTTCCCCAGTCTGGATCTGGTCTTTAAAAAGCTTCAGAAAACTGCAGGGAGAGCGGGGGGGGGGGGGGCTGAAACATGGAGTGTGGGTATAGGCATAGGCAAATGAAGAAAGGGACCAAGGACTAGGCGTCCACTTGGTCAAGTAAGTCCCAGACTGAGCCCTGCCTCCACCCTTCCCTATAAAGTGACCAGTGGGACGCAGATAGCCTCTTAGCCCTCTCCTTCTCCCTCCCTTTCCCCTCTTCCCAAGTTTCCAATCTAAGCCCTGGACCCAGAGGTTACTAGAAGAAAATAAGCAGGATTCTTAGGCTGGGCTGTCTCTTTTGTACACCAAATTTCCTAAAAGTTGTCATGGAACCTGTGGCTTTGTGGTGGCAGGGAGCATTAACCTCAGCCCAGGGCTCAGGAACACTGGTGGCAGCTCCTTGGTGTAACCAAACTTTTAAATTATTATTTAACATTTATTTATTACTTACTAAATTCACTTATAACAAACACCAACAATT
>CAJQZJ010005020.1:12392722-12411234 GCA_907164525.1 Lophiomys imhausi
GACTTCATGCTGATAATGCTCTTCAGGCCCCGAATTAAGAGACAGTACCAGAAACTCCTATGTATTTTCTAAATCTAATTTATCTAACCTCTACACCTTGGTCTCCTCTGGCTCTGAGAATCCCAGGTCATGCCTGAATACTTGGCTCAGTGCTCTGCACACCTTACGTGCTGCACATACATGTATTGGTGTTGCCCACTGCTGGGCAGTCTCAGTTTCAGTGTGACCATGATTACTGCGTCCAGATGCAGTCCTTAGAGGCCTTTTCTGAACTCAGGCATGGATGTGCATGGTTTTCTTTCTATTCCTTTCCTGGGGCTGGGGACCTAGAGGTCTGCTTCTCCTTCTGCTCTCCACCCTCCCCTCCATTCTCTCACCTGCCGCCACGAAAGGTCACTTAAAAAACATACTAAGCACCACCTGGTCTACAGAGTTAGTTTCAGGACATCTGGGGCTACACAGAGAAACTTTGTCTTGAAGAACTTAAAAAAAAAAAGACCCTGCCTGTCTTACTCCCCTACTTAATGCCTACCATAGTACTAATTGTTAGTGAAAAACTGGTGAACAGATAATAAGAGCGAGCTGTCGCTCACTTAGTAAAGGCGGAAGCAGAAGCCATTTTTGTAGGCAATTACCTGTGTGATGCATCAGTCATGGAAACCATCTGTGACCTAAATTACTAGTAATGTTCCCAATGTGCAGATGAAGATGTTAAGGCAGTGAATTCTGGTCAGGAACTGAACCTAGATAGTCTGGCTTCAACCATCTTTTAATGTCTAAGGCCTCTTGGCATAAATGAGTGAATGAAATATGACCCTTGTGTAGCTGGGTATAGTGGAGCCACCTTTAATCCCAGCATGTGGGAGGCAAAGGCAGGTGGATCTCTGTGAGTTCAAGGCCAGCCCAGTCTATGTAGTGAGTTGCAGGACATCCAGACCTATATAGTGAGACTCTCAGAGAGAGAGAGAGAGAGAGAGAGAGAGAGAGAGAGAGAGAAGAAAAATATTAAATGTTGCACAGCCCATAGGAGGGGCCCAGCACAGTCAGACACATGTCAGTTATAGAAGGTGATGGAGTGATGGAGAGGAACGGGATAGGGTTGTGAGGTTGGTAAGACAGAGCTGGAGGGATGTAGGTCTCACGGGTAATGTGCCAACTGGATTTCCAGGATGAATACTCCTTATTTTTAGCTCCCGGGCTTCTCAGTAGAGGAGCCCTTTGAAGGTCTCTACCTGCTTCTAAACGACATCCTTCCATCCTCAGGTCCTCACACCAAGGTTGTGCGGCGCATCTTCACCAACAGCCGGGAGCGATGGCGGCAGCAGAATGTGAATGGGGCATTTGCTGAACTCCGCAAGCTGATCCCCACCCACCCACCAGACAAGAAGCTAAGCAAGAATGAGATCCTCCGCCTTGCCATGAAGTATATCAATTTCCTGGCCAAGTTGCTCAATGACCAGGAGGAGGAAGGAACCCAGCGTGCCAAGCCTGGCAAGGACCCTGTGGTGGGAGCTGGTGGGGGTGGGGCAGGGGGTGGCATGCCCCCTGAAGACCTTCTACAGGATGTGCTTTCCCCCAACTCCAGCTGTGGCAGCTCTCTGGATGGGGCAGCCAGCCCGGACAGTTACACAGAGGAGCCAACTCCCAAGCACCCTGCCCGCAGCCTCCATCCTGCTCTGCTTCCTGCTGCTGATGGGGCTGGCCCCCGGTGATGTGTCTGGGGCTGCCCAGGGCCAGCAGGCAGGGGACTTTAGGCTCCTGGGTTGCTGGGCTTCAGGGCAGGTAGGGTGAGAAGCAGGGCAATGGGCTTGATGAACTTCCCTTATAGTCTGAACTTTGGGAAGTTCCAGCTGACCCTGGGCTGATGTTCCTGTTTCCTGCCTGGAAACAGAAGAGGAAAACGGAGTGAAATAGTAGGTACTTTATCTGAAGATGTCACGGTCTTCTCCCTTTCCCATCCCCCGTGGTCTCCCAGTTATGAGGTTCAACTGTCAATGTTTTTGGTCTAGAGTTTGTGAGCCTTGTTTTGGACAAGATCTGGGGTTGTTACCTGAGGCATCCAGCAGCCTCTGCCTTGCCTTTAGCCCATCCCGAGCTGGCTGGGGTGGCTTTGTGGCAGCTTCTGTTCAACTATATAGGTACCCAAGAGCTGCCCACTTCTTGAGCCCCATCTTCACCCAGGTCCGTATTGATCCATCCAGCTTGCCAGCTCCTGCGGAGAGTAAAGCCTCGAGGTGCCTTCTTCAGGGCCTGGTTGGAAAAGATGGCCAGTGAACGAACAGACAGCCTGCTCTCAACTAGCTGGGCCAGAAAACCAAACAGCCCTTCTTGCTCCGGGGATTCTGAGCTCTGCTTTCTCCCCACTGAGACTTGCCTTCCTATCCTGTGGCTATCAGGACCAAGTCAGCAGCCTTGAGTGTGCTCAGTTGGGCTGTGTGCAGACACAGAAAGAGAAAGTGACATTAGAGTGAAACAAAGCAAGAGTGTCTGGGGCACTGGGTTTCCCCACCTGCCATCACTGTCTGTGCAAGAGAGCAAATGATAGTGTGCTGATGCATTGCATGTTGGTGCTGGGGGCTATTCAGCCCATGGGTTTCCCCAGGAAGCTTAAAGGGAAGCTTCCTTTTGCAAGATGTCTGTTGGCTGATGGTCTGGACTTCCAAATGGAGTACAAACCGTCCTGTAAATACTCTATTTGGTATTTTGCCTGACCAGTTGTTGGTGGCAACTCTAGGTCATGATACAACCTAAGATGCAGCCTGCTGCTAGGACAAGGAGTCCAGTAAGAGGCAAGGCCCTGGCTGGGAGCTGAGCATGCATATTTACTCAGCTTAACTTTAAGTACGTCTCTGTCATACAACCGCAAGCCCTACGTGTGTGTGCATGGTAGGTTGGTTTAATGGGAGGTGAGTGCCCCCTCTAAAAGCTATACATGAAATTTTTGTAAAGCAAATCCTTCATCTCCATCTCTTAAGGAAATAACCTCTGCAAGTCATTTTGTTGTGAGCCACCATGTGGTTACTGGAAATTGAACTCATGACCTCTGGAAGAGCAGCCAGTGCTCTTAACCGCTGAGCCATCTCTCCAGCCCTTGCAAGTCATTTTGTAAAGTGGACAATTCTTTTGTAATATGGATGACTGCCCCATTGTTTCTCTCCTGTGTCCATCCAGGTGGTGAGATCGATTTTTTCCTAAAGCTAGGCCTGCCTATAATGAAGTTCAAGCTCATGGAACAAACTGCACAGAAGTCCTATGTATCTGTCATTGTATTGGTGCCACCCAGCGCTCACTCTCTTTCTTCAGGCTTTGCCTTTGAGTCCAAGGGAAAATACCCAAAGGCCCCATCATGTAACGTAATGTTTGAGTTTCAGCACAATGGCTTGTACCCACCATGATGGAGCCTGAGTATAGACTAGGGCAGACAGAGATGGATCCTGCTCTCCTCTCCTTCCAGTTAAGTACTGAGGTTCTCCAGGCATAGGGACAATATGGTCAGCTACTAAGGCACTGTGATTCTTTGTCTCTTATCACATTCTGCTATCACATTTATTTATGTACTAAGGTTGGTTCCCACCCATTGCTTAGGAGTAGTCCAAGGAGTTTGACCCATGAGAAAAATGGAACAACTGTCCTGGACTCTAAGCCTATGTTTGCTTCTCAATGGAACGATGATTTAGGAATGAAAAATGTGGAACTGTAGGTGGATTTTATGAGAGGGATCACACACTTGTTGGGAGCTTAAGCTGTGGTTCCCTGTCTCAGCTTTTCAGCATTGCTGGGATAAATATGCTAGGCAGTGGTGTGAACTGACTACAATAATGACATCCAGGAGTCCATTGAGTCTGCAAAGGGGGCTGTTGTGCACTACTGGTGCAGAGCAGTGGGAGAGTGGCACACACGGCGGGGGCGGGGGGCCTGGGTTCTATACAAAAGTTTTGTTACCCTCAGTGGTGATCCTGCTGTGAGGTTCCAGCCAGAGCTCAGGTCCTGGGCAGTTGATATTCATGTAATTTAGGTAATAAAATACTTTCCCTTGAGCTATCTAGATTCTCATTTCTCAAGATTAATTTTAATTTCTCCCTGACCCAAGGCAAGTGACAGGAGTGAGAAAGGGAGAGAGATTGGGGATATGGACAGTGCCTCAGGCTGTGCTAAGGTTCCTAAAGGGGCTGGGCAGGGAAGAGCCAGGTGTTTGGTTTTTGTAAGGTCTAAAGAAGACCCCAAATGCTATTTTCATACTTCACACCCCATATCTTTCTTCCTTCACTTGCTCCTCGAATTTCAAGAAATGCCAACATCCCAAGAATAATATCTGTAAAAATGGGAGAAAATGTAATGGTGAGAAATCATTTGAGGAAAACAATGATGAACACAACGTAATGACTAGAGATAATCTTACCTTTTAAGAATAATTCATGTTTACCTGTGGTGGCAAGTGACAAGATGGTACAACCTTTATCCTTTTCCAGAAAAAAAAAAAAAACAAAGGGCACAGCAACTGTAGTGAGTGACAGCTATTTTGGCCTTTTGGGTGGGTCTAGCCGTACTTGGGATTCCAGTGGTACATGACACTCTGCCGAAGGCTTGCTCCAGCCTGTATACATAGCACACCAAGTCTGTGGGCAAGCCCAGCACTTTGTCAGTGTTGTACTGTATGTGATGAACTGTGTTGGTCTCTGCGTTTTTCTGCAGAAGAGGAGTAATTGCTCCTGGTACCTTGATGTTTGTATAGCCAAGAGGCCAACACTGAGGGCTTGTGACTATTGGAAAAACAAAACAAAAATACCAGTGTGGTGATGATAGTGTGTGTATATATCTATATATAAGGTTATATGGGGAAGATTTCTAAATAAAAGTTTTACAAAGGGGCCTGGATTTTGTGCTTGCACTTTGCGCCCCCTGAGCCTGAGAATGGGGAAAAAGAAAAACCTGGCCAAGACTTGGCTCCACTACTCTTAGGAAGTGGGATCCAGGGCAAGCCTGTCAGGAGGAACCCTCTGGGGGCTCCTTTTTGACCCCCTGCAAGGCTTTACAGGGCTTCAGTATCCTGTCCTTGTGCTTACAGCCCTAGACAGCCTGGCAGATAGCCCCCTCTGGGTTGGGTCAGCATTGCTCCCAGCGAGGCCTGAGGACAGACAAATAAAGCTGTTAACCACCATTGGTGCCCTCTGGTTTCCTGATTTCTCATTGGAGGTTGCAGCTTTTACACCTGACCTTTTTTTCTTTTTTAACGATTAAAAAAAAAAAATATATATATATATTTTATATATTGGGTGTTTTGCCTGTATACATGTCTGCACCAAATGTGTGCAGTGCCCACAGAGGCCAGAAGAGGGCGTCAGGAGTGAGACAGGAGTGAGCTGCTGGAGTTTCACGAATGAAATTTGAGACAAGAGATTTAGGTCTGGGGAGGCCATTGCATCCACATGCAAAGTTTGATCTCTTGGGAGTTTGTAGGATGGGCACCCTTCTGTTTTCTCATTTAACAAGCATTTGCTGAGCACCTGCTCTGGGCAGATACGGTTCTGCTGAGCTTCAGGCAGGACAAACATGGATGCCCTCCTCTGCAGCTTACATTCTAACAGCGTAATCACACAACTAGAGCTAAACAGAAAGCAATTAGTATTAACTTAACCCACAGTGAGTTTTAGGCCAGGCTGGGCTACATGAGACAGTCTGAAAAACCAAAACCAAAAGGATTGGTAAGAAACAAAAGGAGACAGATCAACAGCGACAGTTCAGGGAAGGCCCGAGGGTGCCATCTTTTCCATTCAAGGTCAGAGGATTCCTGGCATCAGGGACAGTGTTGCCCTAGGGACAGGATTGGGTCTGTCTACCTGTGACATGGGCTAAGAGGCCCCGGAAAAGGCTTTTGTTTTTTCTTCTCTGGACCACAGTACCTGCCCCCAAATCTAGAGACGTGGACACTGAGAGTCAATAGTGGGGGACTCTATGGCCTCACAGCTAATTCCCATCCTGCCTGTCTTTAGTCTCAATAGCACTTGTCCTCTTGGCATCTATCCATTTCCTAGAGGGTGCCCTGGGCCCGGGAGAGGCAAGTATGGGGAGCTTCCCCATAGGCTGGGTCAGATATTGACAGGCTGAATCCTACCCTCTCCCACTAGGATCTGGCCTTGGGGTGGGAAGAAAAATGGACCTTGGGCTAACAGAGTGGCAGGATAAAAGGACTTTGATAGGAGAAAAAGAAAGAGGGTAGGAAAGGAAGAATAGTATTTGGGGTGGAAGTGACCAGCAATGCTTAGCACAACTGAGGGGTCATGGAAGGAAAGGCCAAGTTATTTGGTTTTAGCAACATGGAGGTATCTGATGGCTGGGAGAACAGTATCAGAGAGGAGCAGAGGCATCTGCCTGAGGGCCCTGGGGTGCCCCTCCCCATCTCAGAAGGATTTTCCTCAGGAGAACCAAGCCTCTCCATGTAATAGGGACAGAGAGAGCCTGTGGACTCAGGCCACCAAGAGAACAGACAGGTTCTTGGAGGTCATCTATGGGGACAGAGATCCAGAGGAAAAATGTTCCAGTCTTCCTGTCCCTGAGACGGTGTTGTCCATGAAGCCCAGAATCCCTGACTTCAGAAAGAAAAAGAAGTACCCTCAGATCTTGCCCAAAATATTTTGCTCATCTGTTCCCTTTTATTTCTTATCACTCCACTTTGTGTGTGTGTGTGTGTGTGTGTGTGTGTGTGTGTGTGTGTGGTTTCTTTATTTTTCTAAGACAGGGTCTCTTGTAGCCCAGGCTGGCCTCAAACCCACTAAGTAGCTGAGGGTGACCTTGAACTTCTGACTTTCTTGCCTCTATCTCTGGAGTGCTGGGATTACAGGTGTGCACTTACCAAACCAGGTTTATTTGGTGATAGGAGCTAAACCCGGGGCTTTGTGCATGCCAGGCAAGTACTCTACCAACTGGACCACATCCTCACCCTCCCCTACCCTCACTCTGTCGCCCCTATTGTGAGGGGTCCTCCTTTCTGTTCTACTTAGTTGTTTTGTGACCTCCCAGTTGCTGCTCTTTTGCTTTATTTTCCACAGAGTGGCCTATCAACCTCTCGGCCCATTCTCCTTCAGTTGAGTTGTCCCCAAAGTCCAGGAAGCTTTCCTGACTCCTTGGGGTTGGGTGCATCCCCATTGGACTCCCTGCACACTGGCCCTTCCCACCCTAACAGTTGCCTATTTATTTGCTTCTGCACTGAAACACAAATTCCTCGGAGCTGGAGTCAAGTCTGATTAAGCCCTCTGTCCAACACCTTAGGGTACAAAGATTCAGGTTCCTTTCCCATTGACAACAAACAAACCCTTCTGCTCCCACAGCCTCTCTTTTTCTCTCTGAGCCTCATGTCTGACACCAGCAAGAACCTGAAAAGCTGCTGTGGAGTGGTAAAGATAAGAGGTGGAGGCTGTGTATCCAGTCCATCCCCCGCGTCTGGCCTCCTCGTGTCGGACCTGCTTCCCTTTGTATAAAACAAGTATGTGTTCCTCAGAAGCCGTTATTGCCTTGTCACCCCAGTGCCAGGCACCAGGTGTGCTCAGTCACAGAGCTCAACTACCATGCATCTGAGTAAAGGAAGGTACAACCGGATCACCCAGGAGAGGACGCAAAGTCCAGAGCTGGAAGGGGCTTGAGGAAGGTGAACAAGAAGTAGATTCAGGGCTACACTCAGCAGTAGCTCTCCAGACCCCTTAGGAAGGTCAGGAAAGTAAAGAGATGGCCACTAGACAGCTAGAGTTCTTAGAGGAGATGGTTCTGCTTTCCCTATGGGCAAAATGGCTACAGATTTAGGACCAGGACTAGAAACGATCTGTGAGGAGGTAGTAAAGAGCTTGGGGTCGGAGGATAGGCTCGGTGGACAACAGTGGGGACAGTGAGTAAGGACAGCTGACGTGGTGCAGTTGCTGAAGGGAGTAACCAGGACCTGGGTGGATCCAGGCAGAAAAAGCAGCCAGGCCACTAGAAGAGCTTGGCTGGGGTCAGAGTCACTCAGGGTGTAAGGTCTGCTGCTGCTGCTGGGTGCACTGGCATGTGACTTCGGGTGAGTCATTATCACTCTGAGGTTTGGTTTCTTTATCTGTTAAACAGAGATGTTAACACTCACCTTCAAGGACTGTCATGGGACTTCAAAATATTATATGCAAAGTGTCTGTGTTTCATAAAAAGTTTATATAGAAAGATCTATAGAAAAATCTATAAGAAAGCATTGTTTTTCTAGGAAACAGGACCAGGATGGGGCTGTCTTAACAGAAGAGACCACAGGAAGGGTATGTGTGTGAAGGAAAATCAATCATTCCTCAGAAGAAGGACTTTCTGTGGGCCTGTCTCATGTCAGGTAAGGCTGGGTAGCCAGCAAGGGCCACCCATTTTGACTTCAGAGGCTCACAAGCTGAGTGGAGGTGGGTATAGGGTAGAACCCTAGAGGCAAGTGGTATGGGAGGAGTTTAGTGGTGTGGGTAGACTAGCTCTGACAATAAGGACCCTGAGCAAGTGTGTACTGGTCCTGAGGGGAAGGTAGGGAGGTATCTAGGAGGAGGAGGACTTTCTGTCCTGACCATTACTTATTTTTCTCAGTGGTAGAGCACGCTGGTTCAGGAATGCTGGCTTCCTCCTGGGTCCTATACTCCTGACCAGGTTACCTGGGGTGAGGCAAAGCTCCTGGAGCTACCAGGTTTCACTATGGCTTCCAGCTCCTCCTCACTCTCTCCCACTGGCTTGGCCTGAGCCCTGCCCCTCCCCAGCTCCTGGGCTTTTCTCTCCACACAATAACAGGATGTGATCTTCGAAGAGAGGAAGTGGGGGAGGACTGTTGCCCTGATAGCAGGGAAAGAGGGGGGCTTCTGACTCTACCCTTTCTAGCCCTTCCTTGCTCTGTGGGCCAGCCTCTGTAACTCCCTTCCCCCTAAGGTCTGCCCTAGGCTTCTAACTGAGACTAGTAGGGATGAAGATCAGGCCCATTCAGGACTGTTTGCCTATGGAGAGACATGCCTTGACCACACGTTCTGCAGGACCTGCCTTCTGGAGAGGCTGACTTGCTGGCCTGGCTTTAGATGCAGGGTCATTTCCTTCCCCAGAGCTGCTAGAGTCTAAGGGTAGGCAGGTGGGTTGCTTAGCAGGGCTCCATCTGTTCAATGGCTTCCCAAGTCCACACAAGCATGATTCAGTGCAGTGGGTGATAGAATCAATCAAAAAGTCCTTGTCAAATGTTGGCTTGGCTTTGCACAATGTGTGGGCCAGGCTGCAAACATAGAAAGTGAAATTCAGAGAGACAAAGGACATGGAATAGAAGCTAGGTCCATTGGGTTATCACCTCTTCAGGGCAGGGCTGTCCTTAGAACTTCCAAAGCTGATGGAAAAGTTCTAGATCTTCCCTGCCCAATATGACAATCATTAATCACAAAAAGCTCTTCAGTATTTGAAGGATGACTAACACACCAGGTAACTGAATTTTTCATTTGGCTTAATTTGAATTGACTTAAATGAAAAGGGCCATGTGTAGCTATTGGCTATTGATTAGTAAAGCTTTAGATCTTCATCCACTGGACTGCTGGACACTTACTAGCTCTTTTGCTGAACCAGGCCATGCTGGGGACACAGATCAGTTAGATAGTTGAAACCGTGCATTAAGGGCTATCCTAGAGGCCAACCAAGAGAAGAAGTGTGGCTCTTTTAGTTGTGATGGAAGGTTTTTCAGAGAATGCTAGCTCTGGAGCAATGGGTAGGAGTTTATCAGGGGTGCAGAAAGGAAGTTGGGTGGCAGGTGTGAATGGAGGTGCAGGACTGGGAAGAATGGGATGTCCTTTGGAGATTGTAGTCTTTCTTGGTGGGATATATACGGTGGGAAGTGTTGGGTCAGAGAAGCCTTGAGGTCTAGTCACCAGAAATTTGAAGTTCCCTGAGAGTAATGGGAGCCAAAATGAGAGGATTGTGAGTGGGTAGGGGGATGGTCATAACAGTTTTGGGGACTTTTTAGGTAGCCACAGTGGAGGGCAACTGCTGGCAGGGGCACAAGTAAGGAGTCAGAGAGCCACAATATCCATAGCATAGCATGATGGCCTGGTGAACTCAGGCTGAAGTGAGATTTCTGTCATCATCATCACCCGGATGTGATTGCAAGAAGGCTATGACTGCAGGACCTTGGAACTTAGAACTGGAACCTAGCATCCCCTGGAACCAACCTCTAAGCAGCTTTTTAAAAAAAATTATAATTGTTTAACTCTTTTGAGAGTTAATCATATAGTTGCATCTTTCTTCCCTTCCTTTTCCTCCCTCCAACTCCTCTCTTGTACTTCTTTCCTTTGCTCTTTTTCAAATTCATGGCCCCCTTTTCTTTGTTACTACATATATACGTGTTAATACACACACACACACACACACACACACACACACACACACACACACTCCTAATATGTGACTACAACCTTCTCAGTCCATATACACTTGTATGTATGTTTTCAGGCTGACCATTTGGTATTGGAAACCAGTTGGTGTGTGAATTCCTGGGATTGACTGTACTTTCCCCCACTCTCAGCATTCTGTAGTTGCCCTTTAGTTCTTTGTCTGGGGTTGAGGCCATTTGACCTTTCTTCCATTCATGTTAGCACGTCTGTTGGTGTTGTGCTTATATAGATCTTGTCGAAGAATCCACGTGTCGAGTCTTCATGGACACAACTTCTGTGACATTTCTAGGAGACACCACCTCACAGCGAACTTCCTGCCTCTTGTAATCTTTTCACCCCCTCTTCTGAAATGATCCCTGAACCTTAGCTACAGGAATTATGTTGTGGATATACCAGTTGGGACTTGGCTCTACAACTCTGCATTTTGTTCAGGTGTGGTTTTCTGAGGTGGTCTCCATCTGGTGCAAAGAGAAGTCTCCCGGATGAGGGGAGAGAACTACACTTATCTGTGGGTATAAGGATAGTAGTTAGGGATCATTCTGGTTCAGTAAAGTGGCAGTTGTAGGTTCTCTTCCAAGATTTGTGATTTCACTAGCCCTGAGTAGTTGGCTAGGTTTCTGGTAACAGGCATGATGTACCTTTTGTTAAGTAGGCCTTAATTCCAATTAGGGAACTGTTAGTTTCTGTCGCTCTTACACTGTAGGGGTATCTTCTGATGCAGGTAGTTGTTGTGGTTTGTAGCTGCATAGGGCTAACCATCTCTTTCTTTATTCCAACATACTCTCCCTGCACTGTCTATTCAAACTCCATTCTGTAGACATGCTTGTTCCCCCATGGGACAGTGACACCAAGGTGTTAATGGGTCAGAGTTAGCTGATTAAGAAGAGAAAGTTTTGGCAGAGTGGACATGAGGACCCAGATCCCAAGGTTAGGGGGCTCAGAAAGAGGGCAGAAGTTCCCAGGTGTGCATATTCTCTCAAGAACCCAGGACAGGGAAATGCACTTTCATTTTACAGAGATCAGAGAGGCCAAATGGTTCACAGAGAAGCTGCTGGGAGCTAGTCTCTCATCCCACAGCATATCAACCCAGATGGTACTATGATTACCACAGAGAGTCCCTTGAGGGGCAGTCAGAGGGTGGCCCTTGTATAATTGGGAGATATGTGTACAGGTTATTTCATGAGTTCCCTGATTTGGAGGAGACTCCATGTGTCTTCATTCAATTTCCATTACGCAGATGATAGTCTGCCAATAAAATTACCTATCCTGGCCTATCCCCTTGCCACCCTATGACAAAGTCTTTAAAGACGCTTGCCCTTCTGAGATCTATGAGAGCTATGAGACTAGGCTAGAAAACCTTTTCCCATCCAGTGCCTGTGACAACTTGGCCAGCTGAGCCCTGGCCGCTCAGGGTCCTCAGCCCTTCCCAGCTCATGGCTCACCCAGCTGCAGCCTGGGACTTTTGGTGCTCCCGGGTCCCAGGCTCCGGGGGATCTCAGGGGGCCGAGCCTTCTGCCCTCTGGCTGTTCCCACACAGGCTAAGGGAGGTTTGTTTCTCAGTGCTCCCGCCCCTCTAGCAATCCCCCGGGAGCCAAGCATTCAATGGGCTATCAGGCTTGCCCATCACTCTCACCCCCCCTCAACTCTGTTACCCTTGAATAGGTGGGATCCAGATAGCTACAGGCACTCCCATCCCTAAGCCCCCAGCCAATCTCTCGGAGGACTGAGGACCGTCTGTGACCTCACAGCTCTGATGTGATACCTCCTTGCCACGCTGAGAACTGCGGTACTTGCATGATTGTCGCTAGCAGCCTATCCTATTGTCTGCCAATGCCCGAAAGCTGCGGTCTCAGCGGGGCACCTAAACGCTGAACCTGCCTGGTCTGTGCTGCTGTGATTGTGCCCAGTGAGTCTAGACAGAGGTAACAGTTAAAGAGTCTCCCGGTGTTTAGCCCCTGGAGACAGGTGTCTCCTTTCGGCGACTGTACGCTTCTCCCCCTCTCTTGGCTTTGGCTACCACTGTGGTAATGCAAACAGGCCTTGCGCAGGCAGGCAGGCAGTCGGAAGAAGGCAGTGGCTGTATTTGGGTGGGTGGGTTCAGGTTGGCAATAGGCCCTTTAGGGTCCACATCTGCCGGGTTGGGGCTGTGCCAAAGGCACTGGCCTGTCCAGTTGCCTGGCTGCGCCCCATGGAGCTGCAGGAAGCATGGAGCCTGCTGGCAGGCTCCCACGATGCTAATGAGGGCAGTCCTGGGCCAGGGGGAGGGGCGCCTTTGTCCTCCTCTTGTCTTTGCTGGAGAGTCCTCAGAGAGAGACAAGGAGCCCTCCACAGACCGGAGTACACATGATTAGCCTGCCATCACTCACATTGATGGCACTCAGAGCTCTGGAGCGTGGACAGAGATGGGGGAAGAAGAGAAACAAGCTGGCCCTGGACGATCCTTTCACCTTCCAGGCAGTGTGGCCTAGGGAAACACCTCAAAATCAACATAGAGAAAACACTGTTCTATGCCCTCTCCCCTCTTTTCTTTCCTTTCCCAGCTACACCTTTGCTGTACCTAAGATACCCTTTGAAGACTTCCACCACCAGCAGCAATGTTAGGCCCTGGTTAGAGTATCTCCCATGATCCGTCTCCATGCTTCTTTCTGAACTATCAGCCTCTCTTGAACCATGTCCTGGGTGGCTGACAATGAGCTCCTGTGTATGTCCTGCCCCCTCCCCGCACTGTCAGTGAGCTGCTGCAGCTCGGTGCTAAGATAATGAGTTTCCAGTGGTCCCACATAGCAGGTGCTCAATAAACATCTGGAAACTCTCAGCCAGGGAGGGTGCACAATAAATAGAGCAGTGCTTAAAGGATGTGTGACTGATGCCAACAGGTAACTGATTTGATCCCCTCCAAAGCAGCCCTCTAAAACCTGGGCCCATAGACACCCAAGATGTTGGAAGAGAAAATTCAGACAGAACACAGACCTGAATGGGAAAAGCATTAGTCTTTATTTTCAGTGGCTTTGACTAACACAACTTTCCATCTTTATTTTCCCCCTTCGAGCAAGTCAACTTTTAGTTTGTCTCCCCTCAACATTTTATTTAAATATGTACACGTTATTCTTAATTTAGTACAGATAACTGTATATGTATTTTTTCATTCATATATTAACTATATCAGGTCTACAAACTTTTCAAGTAAATTATATAATAAATACTTTGATCTATGGTCTAGTCTGTAGAGTCAGTTGATAGCTTTCCGTCTTTTGATGACACAGACAGCATCATGGCAGCTCTACCATTTCTTTTTCTTTTCTTTTTTCTTTTCTTTCTTTTTTTTCTTTTTCTTTTTCTTTTTTTTGGATAGGATTTTTCTGTGTAGCCCTGGCCATCCTATAACTCACTATGTAGACTAGGCTGGCCTGGAATTCACAGAGATGAGCCTGCCTCTGCCTTCAAGTGCTGGGACTAAAGGCCTGCGCCACCTGGTTTAGCCTCTAGGATTTTTGTCACCAATGGAATAATGCTCCAATTGTGGTAGATCAGACATCTTGAGATATTAGTTATGATTATTCCCATCTTGAAACTATGGCAATTTTATTATTATTATTATTATTATTATTATTATTATTATTATTATTATAAGAGAGAGGGAAATGAGAACCTTTCTGTGCAGCCCAAGGTAGGGTCAAACTTGTGACCCTCCTGCCTTAACTTTCTAAGTGGCTGGGATCATAGGTGTGTGCTACTATGTCCATCTGCCATAACAGCATTTTAACATACCTTAAGAGTTATTCTTGTTTCATTGTTTTTTTTACTATAATTCCATTTTATTTTATATATTTAAGGCATTCATTTTGAAAGACTGCAGAGACCACATCACACTGCCCAAGAGGCCCATGGTATATATATTCATTCCTGCATGACTCAGTTGGCTCTTCCTTTGCTCCATCTCCAGCAGCGAAGGGTCTGGTGTCTGGGCTCAGCACCTGTGGCTCCTTCCTTGATTTGTCTAGAGGGTGAGGGAGAGAGAAAATCATGCTGCCATGATTGGAAGGGCTCCAGGTACGGTTCACTGCTCCAACATCACCCTTTAGTTGCTACTTTTAAAATTCAGTTCGTATTACCCATCACCTCCCATATGCCAGGCCAGGGATAGAATAGTGAACAAGGTATTTTCCTGGTAGGAAAATGGGGAGTAGTAGGTAAGTTAAATAAATGGTGAATTCCAAGTGGATAAATTCCAAGGAGCAAAATGAAGCTAGAAACTATGGGGTTTACAGGGCTGAATTCACAGAGTTTCAAAGGTCTGAATTGGAGAGCCTCCATGATTAGACAACCTCAGAGTCAAGATCCAATGGATGTGAGAAGAAAGCTATGGAGACCAGTGGAAGAGAGGGCCACAGGGAGAGCACAGATAGTACAAAGACCCTGAGGTCCAAGTGGGGCTGCAGTTGACAGGAAAGAGCAGAAGGCAGGTGTGGCTAGAGTAAGGGAAGGGAGAGCAGGAGGCAGGTTAGAGGGGCATCATGTAGAGAAGTCAGGCCATCCTGAAGACTAGGGCTTCTCTGGTTTGACTAGGTCACAAATAGGGTTTAACTTGAATTTCTGTCTGCCATGCTGAGACCAGACTGAATGGAACATAAGTAGGAATGAGGAGATCAGGCAGTGGGAAGCCACAACAAGTTTACAACAGGGGACCTGGAGCAAGCATAGACAGCGAGGGATATGGTAAGAGTTTTTGTTTCTTAAAAAAGAAAAACACAACAAAATCCAGTTGTGTTATGAGAATGTTTTTGTTTTGATCCCAAGTGTGGGGCTGCTTCAGTTTGTCCACAGGTGTTAACTATAATTGCCTCCTGTGCTAGCAGGGGCATGGCTTAGCCAGTTGCAGAAAGTTGAATTCTGAGGACTCTGGAGAGGGGATAAATGCCAGAACCCCCAAAAGGGATGGTGTAGGGGGATTCTTCCTGCTGCTGCTGCTGCTGCTGCTGCTGCTTCCGCAGCTCCCTTAAACTCCTGCTGGTTCGTCCTGCTGCTGTGTTTGCTGGTTTGCTGGTTTTCTGTGTTGGCTGTTGCTGGCTTGATGGATATCCTGACTACTTTGTATTGCCCCAAAGAACCCTATGACCCTAATCAGCAGGAAGTAGCTCAAAGAAACCTGCATCCCTTTTCCCTCTAACCTCCTTTCTCTCCCATTTAGTATTGGGGGGTTGGAAGGAATAAGGATTGGAAGGGAGGTAGAGGCTTAAGTACCATAAAATAACGTAGTGTAATAAAATGAAAAACAATAAAGCCACATACAACAGAGGAGTTGGGGGTTAGAGTGGATATGTTTAGAAAGAGCCAAGAGGATTGACTGGTGGTTTGGTGTTTCAGAGAGAGAGAAGTCAAAGGCAACCCCAAGGTCTTTTAACCACAGGGAGGATAGGATGCCATACATCGAGAGAGAGAGAGAGAGAGAGGGAGAGAGAGAGAGAGAGAGAGAGACAGAAAGAGAGACACACATAGAGAGAGAAGCACATAGGATAAATAGGGATAAAGAGGGAGAGGTCAGAGACAAGATACATATTTTTATGTGTGCTCCCAGAGACTTACTTCATCCAAACAGGTCATACCTCTTTCCTCCTCCTCCTAAAATGTTACTGAGTTTGCTGAGAAATCAATCAATCCACTGATTAGCTGAGGTCTCAGGATCAAATAGTTCCCCAAGGCTCACTAGCTGGCATCACATGACCCGAGTGGAGATGCTTCATAGTCAAACCTCAGCACCAATGGACTTTCTCTGCTTGTTTCCTGGACAACCCTGCAGGGCATCAACTCTATAAGGGCAGAAACATTGTTTTAGTCATTAGTTGAATGGTGCCACAGGAGGCTTGCCACACTTCCTGTTATCTTTTCTTAATCTTCCAGACTAATGGCATGCAGCACTCACATACCTGCTTTAAGACAGCTAGTGAGATGGAAACTTTTAAGAAAGATTAACTTTAATTTCAATAGTATATATGTGTGTCTGTGTGAATACATGGATGTGACTGGAGGTGCCTGCAGGAGCTAAAAGAGCATGTCAGATCTCCTAGAGCTAGAGTGACAGTTGTGAGCCACCTGATGTGGGTGCTAGGAACTAAACTCACTTCTTTTCAAAAGTAGTTCTCACTTTTAATCATTGAGCAATCTTTCCAGCTGCCCCCTCCTTTTTTGGACATAAGGTCTCACTCTGTACTTCAGACCAACATAGAATTCACTATGTAGCCTGAATTTACAGTGATCCTCCTGCCTCAGTCTCCCATGTGCTGGACTATTGAATGCTCTACCTTGCCATGCTGATGTGATGCAATTTCACAGCTGGACATAATCAGTCCTGTCTTGTTCACTATTGTATATTATCCAGTCCTGTAGAAGGCAGCAAACACGTGGCGAATGAATAAGCATTCATGGGGTGAAGTGAACAATAAATCAGTGTTGGGGAGAGGGCTGAGCCCTGGGCTGTGCATTAGTCCTATCTCTCTTAATTGACTGTGTGGCCTTCACTTAGAAACCTGTGGGGGTCTTACTTTCCCCAGCTGAAAAACGAGGAGCAAGATGGCACCACTCAGGGTAAGCCTGTAGGCCAGGAGTGGTTAATTCTAGAAGCTTGTATCCCGGCTTGGTTCATCATTGGCCTGGAGCCCTGATGGGCAGCAGAGCTGTGCAGAAACCACTGGGAGAGATTTGGCCCTGGGACTTCTGCTGGCAGGAGGATCCCAGGCTGGCCTCCTTACTTTTTTGGCTGGGTAAGGAGGCAGCAGGAGGATTTGATTGATCTTCTCTCCTGGGGGGTCCTTACCATAAATCTCCCTGGCCCGCTGGGGTCTCCTAGGACTCAGCAGCAACAGCCAGTGTATTCCTTGGCTCTGTGAGGTCCAGGCTGGTACCTTTTGCCTCTTTCAGGTCCTAGCTCTGGGACCACCTGTGAGAAGGAACACTTGTGTGCCCTGATCATAGCCCTGGTGTAAGTACCATCAAGCCTCTGACCAGGGAGTCACCAGCCTTCCTCACAAGGCTGACCTTGAGATCACATGGCATGGCCGTGAGCAGACCTGCCCCAGGTCCCAAAGAGTCAGGACTCCCTAACCTTTTTGTACCATGAACTCCTTGTGTGGTCCAGTGAAGCTGACAGGCTCTTTCTTTTACAAATTATTATTTATTATTATTGTTACTGTGTATGGCGTGTGTGTCTGTGAGTGTGAGCATATCACTGTGCACATATGGAGGTCAAAAGCCAACTTTGTGGAATTAGTTCCCTGTTCCTACCTTCACATGGGTTCCAGGGACTGAACTCAGGTCATAAGGTTTGTACAGCAAGTGGACCATTGGAGAAGCCATCTTGCTGGCCCCCTGCGGACTCTTTTGCATTGAAATGTAAAATGTACAGCACTGGACAGCAGGCCAATTGTATTGAAACACAGTTATCAAAATATTAAATGCATGTTTGTGATAAAGTAATTTAAGTGTGTCTTTATAATGCACCTGACAATATTTGTGGCTACTTCATGACTACTGTCATTACCTACTGATTACGCAAATAATTTGTGCAAATACCTGCAGCAGTTATGGGTTGACAGGGAAGCATTAGAGGGCCATCCTTTGCAGTATTTATTCATAATGGAAGGAACTTGTAAATTTCGTTTACAGGTTAGTGAAAAATATGTACTATCTTCTGTCCACTCTCATGAACAGTAGGAAAGGAGTGCTAACTGAATGGCAGCTGAGTGAGGAGTGGAGAGGGTAGACAACTTGGTATTCCTACAGGAATAGGACCACTCTCCCTTAGGGTTGGACAGCTTCCAGGGCTCTCATTTATCTATGGAGATTCTGGGGGTCCAGTCAGTGCCTGCCCCACAGTAGAGAAAGATCAAGGGCCCACCTGTAGCCGATCATTTTATCCATCCACTCACTCTCTGACCTTTAACTCTCTGCTGGGCCAGGCATTGTATGTTCTGAGACTTAATTTTATAAAGTATATGTGTGTGTGTGTGTGTATAGAAATTTCAATTCAGAACATGGCTGCTCTGGCAAGAGATCATATCCAAAGACTTTCTAAGTCTATTGCTCTGGCAAGAGATCATATCCAAAGACTTTCTA
>CAJQZJ010005020.1:12412522-12446814 GCA_907164525.1 Lophiomys imhausi
TACACCCTAGATCCTAGTCTTAATACCACGGGGGGGGGGGGGGGGGGACGGGACAACAACAAAAGCAAAAGAAATTAAACACCTTTCTTGAACACCGTTTTTTTCTCAGTCTGAGCTCTCTGCCCGCATGACTTTATAACTTTCTGTGCAGTCTGACAACCTGTCTAACTTCCCCCTCCACCAGAGCTACCAGCAGGAAGCCTCCCTTAATGATTCAGCCATCTTCTGCTACCTCAGAGCTCTGGTACAACATGCTTCCATCACCACTGACTGGTTATATGCTAGTGTTCATTTTCCCTTCCTGCAACCACCCTTGAAACAGGGTGGGAGTGGGCGGCTGGAGAGAGGGAAGCTCTGGAATCTTCCATTGTGAACTGCGGCCTCCATCTCAGCCTGGGATTGGAGCCACACAGTGCCATCTCCTGGCAATAAGTAGAACGGCAGGTAAGATGTTGTGGGAGGGAGGGAGGAGGAGGGGATAGGGGGCACTCTTGAGTGAGGATAAACACACCAGTCTAGTGGAAAGTTTGTCTAGGGGACAGATTACAGATGGGAGCTGGATAAGAAACAGGAGGAAGGACCTGAGTGTGGATGGTGTGGTCGGAACAACTGCCTGAGGTAAGGACCCAGGGTGCTGAGGCACATCCAAACCTTGGAATTCAGCCAGACAACAGGGGACCCCTTTGCTTGTAAGGCTGGGGAGACAAGCCTTTCCCTGTGTGAGAACTTCCAGGGATCAGGGGCCTAGCCTTAAAGCCCCCACTCCCCGCACTTTCCAGAACAACTTGTTTTTGCTTTAAGGCCTGGGACTTTGACCCGGGGGCTGTTTCCTACTCACCCTCATCCCTTACTGCCCAAAGTGTAGTTCTTGGAAGGGGGGGGGGGTTCTATGCTTTTCTTTAGGGTTTTAGGGAAGTTGGAGGGGCTTGGGGAAAGAGACTGTAGCTCCCTTGCTGGTGGCCGAGGCTGGGGTGTTCCCTGAGGACTGAACTCCAGGGAGTGGATACTGTCATAGGTGCTTGGCTGCTGGAACATCCCACTATTCTGGTCTTTTGCTTTTCTGCCTCATCCTGCCTCCTCTTTATTTGAAATACCTACAGGTTGGGCCTGTATTTGATCCCTCTGTTCAACACACACACACACACACACACACACACACACACACACACACACACATACACACACGCACACATGCACACACAGGCACACATGGACATCCTAGGGAAGCCATGTGTCCCACCTTGGGGCATTGCCACTCACCCAGTTCTCCCAGTCAGAAACTTAACCTGAGAGTCACCCACTTTGGCTCCAGCTAGTCACTTGTCCAGAAATCACACCCTAGTTTTTCTACCTCCCAAGGACTCCTCAAAGCCTCCTCTAATGCAGCCCAGTCAGTGGCTGCTTATCTCCCACACAGCATTCCCCAAGTTTGCCTCTCCCATCTCTGATGACCTTTTCATTTTCTCAAATGGAGATTTGACTTTGGTCCCCTGCACTCTGCTTAAAACCGAGGAGGAAGGCACAGTGGACATTTGTTAAATTCTGCCCCATTCCTTTCATTCCAACCAGTGTTTCTCTGGCTGTTCATTAACGTCTACCAAGCCTGCCCCTCAGTGCTTCTGAAGATCCTCGGTCCATGTTAAGAACAGGTTACACATGTAGTGTGGTATCACTTAACCCCATAAAGAATTTCCTACAGCCCCTTGGAGAATAATTCACTGTTATATGATCATAAGCCCACTGCACATGCATGAAAGTATGCATGCAGGACGCATACATAGGAAGCAGGCTCAGGGCACTCAGAACAGTCCTGCAATAGAAAGGGCTTTCTCTGAACAGCGGTTTTGTCACCTCTGGACCTCTCTTGGTCTGTCAGCATTTCCTTCCTTCTTTTTTTCCTTTCCTTGATTTTGTTTTGTTTCTCCTTTGGACAGCTAGTATCTGCTGGCAAATGTGACTCAGGACAAGCAGTGCAGAGGAAGCCCTCACAAGTGTAGTCCCAGCACCATCCATAGCATGGTGGCTGGTGTTCAATGCCACAGTCACCCATTCTTAGCTACCTTATTTCCAAACTCATACCTCCCTAGACCTGGTCAAGCCAGGCTGATATTGGCTCTTGTGGAACTTAGCCTTGTGTGGGACCTGGATCACAGGTTCCGTGGTCTGTACTCAGGGACATAGCCTTGTGTGGGACCTGGATCACAGGTTCCGTGGTCTGTACTCAGGGACAAATGGGCATGGTGACTGTGCCCTGGGGCCTTCCAAAGACATCTGAGTACCTGCCTGGAGGCAAGGCAGCATGAAGTCTCTTATCTGAGTGTCCACTGGGAAGGGCCATCTGCAATATCCTTTTAGGAATCTATGCAATCAACAGGAACTGCCAAGAAATCCTCTTTCCTCTTTTCTTTAGGAAAAAAAGGCTAGTCTGCTCTTGCATCTCAACCCTTATATCTGAGTTGGCTGGGGCAAGGAGGCCCAGTATGGCCTTAAGCCCTAGACTTCAGTAGGTACTTGGGCCATTCTTAATGTCTGGAAGGTCAGGTGAATGCTATGTGTCCTTCTGGGTGGGAGGAGGACTTCTGCAGGGTCTGGCTTTGTGGTGTCAGTGATGTCCGGGGACAGATGAATTTCCTCATGGCTACTCCTGGCTGTAGACTGAGCCCAGACATTTGAATCATCCTTCTTTTGTTCTGCTCAGCTTTTTGTCTCTTATGATGAATAGAGATGGATCTGAAGGTAGATGTTGAGGCTTCTGACCAAGTCAAATCTTGACTGAGGCTTGCCAAGTTACCAGGGACCACAGGAGCAAAGAGAGAATGTTGAACTGGCCTAAGGTGTAGGGAACTGCTGGACTGGTCAGAGTTGGGGATTGTGAACTGAGGCTGTGTCTCAGACCCCAAGATCTGGTGGGGCAGGAACAGGTGAGGGAAGGGCAGAATGTAGGACAGGCTCTGACGAAAGTGAGCAGCTGTGTCTTCCCTGAGTCTTTGGGCCACTGAAGTTTTCCTCTGGCTCCCTGAGTCTCAGCCAGCAAATGTCTTAATCCCACTGTTAGTCTTCCAA
Organism: Lophiomys imhausi; assembly: GCA_907164525.1. NCBI lineage: Eukaryota > Metazoa > Chordata > Mammalia > Rodentia > Muridae > Lophiomys > Lophiomys imhausi. The sequence goes on from CAJQZJ010005020.1 coordinate 12,415,586, forward strand.
GAAGCCCCACCCACTGGGCCTGTTCAAGGCTGGACTGAAAATGTGTCACACCTTTACCTGGGAGCCCAGCCCCACTGCCAGGAAAGGTGAGCTCACAGGGAGACTTCTGAGGCGGCATGGGTCTTGGAGGAGGCTGGGGTTTCTCCTTTACTTTCCCAGTCCCCAGGCCCACCTCCTTAACTGGCTTCTGAGGGGGTACCTTAAATGACAATTTGTTGATCTGGGCATCAGCCAGGCTTGGCAGCTGATTTCCATGGGAGGAAGGGCAGTTTCTCTTCACCAGCCTGCCAGTCCTTCCTCCCCGCCCTCTCTCCATTTCTGCCTAACCCAATCACGCCTCTCCTTCAGAGCCAGACTGCTCAGCAGCTGATCTCACACAAACACTCCAGACCTCCAGCAACTCCAGAACTCCAAACACTTGCAGTGGACCAAGGCCCTACAGCTGCCTACAGCCATGTTGGCCCTCAGCCTGCTCCTGCTGGGTCTGCTCATCGAAGTGGCACCTGCTAGCTGTCAACAAGGTAGTACAGGACAGGAGCACCCGGGCTGCAGGGAGGAGAGGGCTGGTTGGAAAACAGTGACCCAGGATGGGGTGGTGACCTGAGATACTGTGTTTTGGAGGGGGAACAGGCACTGGGCCAGTCACAGTCCTCTGACTTAGGGTCTGTAATTTGCTTTCCTTCAGTGAGAGGTGGGACAGCAGGGGACATGTTGGGTCTGGGGTTTAGGGGAGAAACAGGAGTTGAGATCCATCTCACAGCAGGAATTGCCCCAGAATTGTCTGGGTCCTGAGGGCAGAGTCTAGGAACATGAGGTTGAGAGTGGTCCCAAGTCACCCTCAAATGCTTGCTCTGGGCAGAAGAGGGGGTGGGATTAAAGGCATAAGCCACTGGACCGGATGATCTAAGTCCTCTTTTTCTCACATTCTCCAGAGTAGCCCCACAATGAGTGTGCTCTCCACCAAGTTCTTTCTGTCTTGCTGTGTGATCACAAGGAAATTACTGCCTACTCCTGAGTCTTAGTGTTTTCACTCGTACTCAGTAAACCATACCTTGCCTATCTCTTAGAACTGCTGCCAGGTTGAGGTATGAAACACTTTGTACCCAGTAGTCTGGTGTCCAGAGGGGACCGGCAAAGTCTCCCATGTGTATTTGCTTCACCGCTAAGTCCCATGTCTTAGGCTTAGACAGCGCTAAGAACAGGTAAGCCTTAACCACAGCAGAAGAGCATTGGGGTGGGAATGAGGCAGGCTGAGGCCTTTTGATGCTCAGCCTCTCATAAGGTAAGATGCCTCTTGTCTGAAGGCAGGATCCCCCCACCCCCAAGTCTCCTGTTGTCCTCTCTTTCCTGAGACTCTTAGTTATTGGGTATCTTGCCTTTGGAGAGTGAAAGCCTCAGTCTAATGGGGAAAATGGTTTTCCTTGGGGCTGCCAGTGGCCTGAGGAGAACTCCTGGGAATTTTTTTAAAAATTTACTTATTTTATGTACATTTGGTGTTTGGCACACATGTACATTTGTATGAGGGTGTTGGATCCTCATGTGGGTGCCGAGAATTGAACCCAGGTCCTCTATAAGAGCAGCCAGGTGCTCTTAACTGCTGAGCCATCTCACCAGCCCCTCCTGGAAAGTTTTAAGGGTTGGAGTTGACACCAAGAATAAAAAAGTAGAAGGGGTACGTGCTTAGACCTTAATCTGGTCTCTGACCTTTGGGCCCTGGCCGCCCTGCTGGAGAGGAAGGGGCTCCAATCTGGAACCCACCCTCCCTCCCATCTTACCTCTCTCTCCTCTTTCACCTCAGTTGAGCAGTCAGCACTGAGGCCAGACCTCACCCCTCCCAAGCCTCCCAGAGAAGCTTTATGCTCTAGAACTGGATCTTCCACATGCCAGCCTCAGCTTGGCAGCTCTGGGACAGTGGGGGAGGAGGAGGGGCCACTCCCAGCTGACAGGGAGGGCCTAGGCTGGCCATTGGGGCTGCCCTTTGGTCCCTGTTTTCTTGCACTTCCTAGGGGGCCTGCATGTGACTGTAGGGGGTGTGTGCAAGAAGGAGACTCTGGGAGCCTGAACCTCAGAGGAAAGCCTGAGGATTGTTCCCCTTTGGCTGTTTAGGTTTTCCTCAGACTTCAGTAGGCTCTGAACCCTTCCTGTCCTTCCCTCCCTCCTACATTAGAAGAGTGGACAGGCCTCTACTCTGGCCACTCAGATGCCTCCCTTGGCCCTATGGAGGCTGTTGGCCTTTGACACAATCCCCACAGACTGTTTGTACCTCCAGCTCCTCTTCCTTTTCCAGGTCTAGGGAACCTTCAGCCCTGGATGCAAGGCCTTATTGCCGTGGCCGTGTTCCTCATCCTTGTTGCAATCGTCTTTGCTGTCAATCACTTCTGGTGCCAGGAAGAGCCGTGAGTGTCCTGTGAAGGCCTGGGGCTGGGCAGCCCCTAGTGGTCAGGGTGGCCCTAGAGCCATTGATTTCACTCCAGTAGGGGATGACCTCAGGAGCTCTGGAAAAAGTCCTGTCACTGTGAGGAAGGGAAACTGAGGCTCAAGTTGGTGACAGCAGCAGCCTTTCTGGCTTCCAGGCCTGCACTCTGTTGGCCTCACAGTTCTCTCATCTCTCAGCTACCCTACCCCCACCCTCGACTCCAGCATGAAATTTGGAGAAATGTCTTCTTTCCTTGGTGTCTCATTTTTTGTTTCTACCCATGGAGCTGGCTTGGGAGCCTGGTCTTCCTGAAACGGAAGGCCCCATCCTTTTGGAGGGTCAGCTACATGTAATGCAGAGGGCCTTATAGCCACACAGGCTGGATAAGCAATTCAAGTCAAATGTAGCTGAAAGAAAGGACAGCGTTCAGGACACCACTTGAGCTGGTTTGGGGGCTGGGAGGGGGTTAGTTAGAAAGGGTTCATCGATTGCACATCCAAAACCTGACGCACAAGAAGTCAGTCAGAGGATGGGGTGGTGCGGAAAAAGTACACTTGAGTCCCAAGTTTGGGGCTTGGCACTAAGACCAGCCACCAAGCATGAATGCATGAAGATCAAGAACCTCCCCCATCTCCAGGAAGCTACATCTGCCTTAGGGGATCTTTCCCCAGATCTCACCAAGGTGTCCTGGTAGCCAGGGACCCAGCAGCAGCCCTGCATGGACTGTAGAGTTTGTCAAAGGAGCTCAGGGGTGGAGAAGGACAGAGAGTTTCAGCATGAGGCTAGTGAGGTCAGCAGGACCTGGGTCAGGCAGCACCAATGTGGGGGCTTTGTGCAGTTGAAGTCAGTGGATGAGATGATCTTAACAGGCCACCCGACTGTCCTGTGCAGGTGCCTGGTATCCTAAGTCTGCAAGCTTAGAGACACATGAGGTGGCTGAGTATGAGGCTGGACAGTCTGGATGGGGAGGGGACAGAGGATGTTCAGAAAAGGGACAGATCTAAGAGGTGTTTGAAAGGGAACCTGGGAGTTGATGGAGGGAGGCAGTAGAGGGCACTAGAGGAGGAAGGACAGGGATGACTCTAGAAGTGTCCCTGAGGCAGGGGACACTGAGAACAAGCTGCGGTGACCTGAGTGGGACATGTGTGGTGTGATATGACTGTGGGGTGTCTGAGGACAGCTGAGTAGATAGAAGGGGCCCTCACAAAAGCAGTTTCAAGGATGGAAGGCAGGAGCTCTCTGCTAGAAATGCTTTGCTAGCCCTATCTCTGACTTCTGTGGCCACTGACCACATCTCCTAATTTGGGATGTACTCTGTGTCCTGCTGTGTCCATGATGGGGCAGAGGGTGTGTGTGTGTGTGTGTGTGTGTGTGTATGTAGTCAGTGGAAAGAGACATGGGACTTAGAACAAGTGTCTTACAAATGCCTATGTTCCCTATTTCTTTGTGGATCAGGCAGGAAGGTGTGAGGTCTGAGGAGGAGGCTGGAAGCTGGTGTCCACAGGCCCCAGGGGACAGAGGTGCTTTTGAGCTGGAGGTGCTCTCTGCCTCGGACCTTGAGAACCAGGTTCCAGAAAAGAGTCTTCTTGGATGGGATGGAGTGGAGTCATTGACGGACCCTACTGACAAGCTTCTTTTCCAGGGATCCTGGGAGCATGGTCATGATTGTTGGAAACAAGGCAGATGGGGTCCTGGTAGGAATGGATGGCAGATACTCCTCAATGGCATCTGGTTTTAGGTGAGGAGCTACTGGGGGAGCTGAGAAGGTGGGGACACGAAGGGGAAAAGCTGATGAAGAGAAGGGCTGGTGAGGTGAAGAGGGCTCTGTGAGGACTACAGTACCCCATGGGAAGACCAAGGGAGAAGGCTCAGTCTGGGCAGGATCTTTGTAAGGTAGTGGGTGTCATGGGGAGAATGAGCTCAAAGTGGAAAGAGTAGCCAATGAAAGGGTGAGTGAGTGAGTGGAGGCTCTGAAAAAGGTGTTCTTGGGAGGCTCAATGGGGAACCTAGAAGAGGAGGAACAGGGGATTTGGGTGGAGATGTTTCAGGTACACAGGTCCATATATGTTCCGGGGAAGGCCTTTCCTCTCCCTTCCCCTCTCAGATGCTAACCCTGTAGAGAAAGCTGATACAGGATGGTGAAGGGGGAAAGAAATGGGGGAAGGGAAGCCAATGACCTAGCAAGCCTACCTCCTTTTTCAGGTCCAGTGAGCACAAGAATGCCTTCGAGAATATTCTGGAGGAAGAGGACAGGGTCCGTAGCACACCCATGTGACAAGCTCATCTATGACCCCAGCCCCTAGGCTACAGGGAATATGGACTTGATGCCCACCACTTCACTCAGCTGCTGCTAAGGCTCAGACCAAGCTGATCACAGGATGTGCTGTGGCTCCAGGGTCTTCTACTCCATTCTGAGGAGCCTTGTAAAGAGATGCCCAGCTCAGCTCTCCTCCCTGACCCCCCCCACCCTTCCTGGAACTATGGAAGTGGCTCTTATTTCTGTGAAATAAAGACTTTTGATACTTCTGGGGTGGAGAATCTGACCCAGCTTCCAGGCTTCAAGCAAGGCCTCGACTACTTTTCAATTATGATAACTACCTTCTAGGATCCATTGCCATGGTAGGTTTACAGATTACCCAGGAAGCCCTGGACCCATAGGGGAGCTAGGGACTTAGGCACCCAGTTGGAGAGGCTGAGGCTGTGTGTAGGTGGGAATGAAAGAGAGAGAGAGAGAGAATCTCCTCTAGTGTCTGAGTATGTGTAGGAACTCCCTATGGGTGTGGACATTCGAGGGAGAGTTGAATTCATCCCTGCCTGTGGGTGTCTCTTGTCCTTCAAATTAAACCCATCCTTTGCCTAGAGCAGGCAGGTGATCTCAGGAGAGGAAGACCCCATGAGAGCTAGGTATCCTAGACATCCCCAGCCCTGGTCCATTTCAAAATGTATCTTTCATGTGTGGAGGGCAGGAAGAGGCCAGAGACCTGTGAGCTGGTTTTGCACTCTACCCTGTTCAAGACTGGGCCTACCTGTGAGAACACCCTTCCCTGCAGCTCTTAATGGATCTTCAGGAGTTTTTCTGTACAGCACATTACCCAGTGCCCAGCTATCCCCTTCCTAGGGATCCAGTGTATTGGGCAACCATATGGGACATGTTGGGAAAGAAAACTGGGGCAGAGACTGGGGAAGCCCAACTTGGTGTCCTAGGTCTCCTGTCAACCTGCTGTGTGACCTTGGGAGAGCTGCTGTCACTCCAAGCTCCCTGATCCTGTGTGGAGGATTTGGCTAGTCTCTGGAAGAGCTAGAATAGAACCTAGGCCTCACTAGTGTCCTGACTCTCAGCCCTGGGTGGAATGGGAGTAAGCACCTGCCTGACTTAGCTCCTCCTCTGTGTCTGTGTGCCTCACTGAGCACTGTCTCTCTACTGTGGTAATAACCCAAAACAGACTCATTTCCGGATCCAGAGGGCTGTGTGGAGAGGCTGCCCAGGGCCCCCTTGTTGCAAGATGTTTCTCTGCCACCTATCTATCTCCCCATTTCATACCATCCTTGCTTCACAGTCACAGCGATTCTTTTGTGACTTAAGTCTTGCTTGAATGTCTCAAGGAGTACTCACAAATCATCTCCCTGGGGTTTCCGAGTCAGCCTTTAGTAGAGGCAGAGCTCTGAGCATAGGATGAGAAGTAGTGGCTTCTGCTCTAGATCCCCCTGCCTTGCTGTGTGATCTTGGTCAAGGCACACATATTCCCCTTCTTTGGTTCAGCATGATCTGATCCCCTTGCAGGGGGCTACATTCCTTCCCACCTCTGCCCCCAAGTTGTTCCTAGGAAGTGTACTTGAGTTCAAATCAACTCCAGGTCTGCCAGGGCCAAGACAGAACCACCTGTGAGGTGTTGCTAGGAGAGACCTGCTTCCCCAAGAAGTCCTGTCCCCCAACAACTGTGGGCCTGCTCTGCCCTGCTCTTAAAGCCTTGGTGTCTGCCCTTGCAGGAGATAGACTGATACTGACCTACAGCCCTCCCCCCACCTCAGTTTCCCAAACTGATCAGGGGTTGAGAGTAAGGACCGCCTGCCCCGCAACCGCCAAGACCCCCCCTCCCCAGCTTATCACTAGCTTCCACCTGCCGGCCTGGTCGGATCACGAGGGAAGGAGGCTGGGCCAGGGCCAGGCTGCTGCTTAATGACCCTCGCGGGGCCTAATCTCAGACTGTCAGCCGCTCGGTGGCTCGGGCCGGCTCCTGGAGGAGACTGATAACGCACCAGCTGGGCCCCCCACCATCTACTGGGCTGCTTCACCGGTCTCTAGGGGCGGCCTCTGCGGGCCTGGGGTGGGGCTGGAGGCGAGTGCCCCACCCCTGCTGGGGAGGGGACCCAGAGCTCCCGAGTGACCAGGGGCGGGGCCGCACCGACTCACTCCCCTGATCACGCCCCATTCTTTGCTTTCCACGTAAGACCTCTAGGCCGTCTAGTTTCTCTTTGTCTCTTTCTTAGCCTCTTAGGACGTTTTGGTTTATGTCTCTGTATCCAGTCCAGTCTCTCGCTGCTCCCCCCTCCGGCCGCAAAGTTCCCTCTCTGGTCTCTTTATTTCCAGCTGATTCTCCCCAATGCTCCCTACTGCCAAGCCTCCTTAAGGTCTGTGCTTGGCTTTCAAGTCTCATGCACCGGTCGGAATCTCTCATTTTCATGTGTAGCTCATCTCAGGCTGGTCCCTACCACCTGTGAGGGGCACACAGGTCTGGAACCGGCGAACTCTCCTGCTGTTTGGGGGCGGTCTAGCTCATTCTGGTTCCTGGAATAGGACATGTGTCGATTTTCCTTCTATTCCACCCCAAACAAGCGCATCTCACAGGGTGACATAGATCACACCAATTCAGGCAAGTAGAGAAACGTCTACCCAGACTGTGCACAGGTGGAGAGAGTTCGAAGCACTGCTCAGTTAGTCGTGAAGGGGAGCTTAATGTCTGCAGCTGCTTTTGATAAAAGCTGTGGAGTTCTATCTGCAGAGTGGTCTCTGATGTGGGAGGGAGTGCCAGGTGGAGAATTTCAAGGTTACCTCCCTCATTCTCAGGGTAATGTGCAAAAAGCAGCTTATGCTTCAAGGACTATTACATCAGGCAACCCTTAGGCAGAGCTTCCTTCTCCAGTCCAGAGGAAAGAGAAGTGTGCGGCCAAGTCACATGCTTCCTGGTCCTCCTAGACCAGCCTCAAAACAAGCCATAGGGGTGGACACATCAGAACTTTCCTTGGGGCCCAGGCAGGAAGCACCTGCTTACTGGTTGGCCTGGCTTGGGGTGGGGTGGGGTCCTCAGCTCCACAGTTTGCCCACCTTCTCATCTTTCAGCTTCTGTCCGAGAATACAGGAGCCAAATCCTGGCTCCAACCTGCTCAGCCTGTGAGATCCCTATCCTTCCAGATCACCCAGTCCCTGCCCAGTGAGCCTGGTGCTGTGCTAGCATCCCTGTAGGTGTGCTGGGAGGGCAGCCTATGTGTGCACAGTGATTGCTCCCAAGACTTTCCGGAAAGTCAGACACCTGGGAAGGTGTCTCTTCCTCCTATGCTGTTCCCACACCAGTCCCCAGGCAGTCCCAGCTCGTGTTTTCTCTGCAGTATCTTACCTGCTCCACTGTGCTGTTGGCTCACTTCTCTGTGTCAGGGTCTAGCTCCAGTTTAGGAGCCCCATGGAGCAGAAAGGGAGCCACTCTTCCTACTTTTGTTGGCACTGTGACAAGGATGGATAGGGTCAAGGGCAGCTGGAGGAAGAAGAAAATATAGAAAGGAAGGGGGCTAACGTCTAGCAGTCTGTCCACCTGTATGTCTGTCTACATCTTTCCACCCACATGTGTGGAACCCCCCACCCCCCACCCCCACCCCCAGATCAGTGGGGGTTTTTCCATAATATCCATGGTCATCTTTTTGGAAGTTGGCAACTCTGCTGCCATCTGGTGGCTATACACTCTGTGGGAAAGTCTGATCAGTAGAGAGAGGCTTCGGTTTAGTTTTCTTCTGCTTTGTTCTTTTACTTAAAAAAAAAAATTATGATTGCATTCAAATTCTGGCTTCAACTTGGTATGGTCCTCCTCAGTCTTCTGGGTGCTAGATTATAGGTCTGAGCCTCCCTGCCTGGCTTCAGTTGAGCTTTTGATCTTCTGGTAGGGATCTCCTCCCTAAGTGCCCAGACTAAACGTTGCCTGGCACAGTCTTAGGAACTTCTCAGTTTTGCCTTTGTTTACTCCATCTCCTTCCATTTCCTGTGGGTGGCATCCTCTGTTAGCTGAGGGCAGGAGAGAGGTGAGGAGGAAGGGAGAGAGAAGAAGAGGGGAGCAGAGGAGGGGAGAAAGGGAGAGAGGGAGAGAAGAGAAGGGTAAGGAGGAGAGCGGAGCAGAGGGGGAGGAAGGAAGGGAGAGAGAGAGGAGGGGAGGGAGGAGGGAGGAAGGAAGAGAAAGACAGAGAAGAGAGGGAGAGGGAAGAAAAGGGGGCCAGAGAGGGAGGAAGAGAGAGAGAGGAAGGGAAAGAGGATAGAAGAAAGGGAGAGTAGGAGGAAGAGAGAGAGAGAGAGAGAGAGAGAGAGAGAGAGAGAGAGAGAATCATAGCATTAGTCCTTGGCAATTTGGAAGATGTTAGAACCAGGTCAGGGCACAGAGAGGGCCCTAGTTCCTGCACTAACCATTCTTGCACCCGGCAGCTTGGTGTGGTCTTGTGCCACTTAGGTGGGTAGTCATCTTTATGCAGTTTTCACAGACATCATGGAAGCCAGTGGATGGTGCTGAGGATGGTGGATGCCAGGAACTAGGGGAAGACCATGTGCAAATGCTCACTTGAAGCATTTACAACCATGGAGAGTTTAGTAGCCTTCAGAGGGACATGGGCAGGGCTGGTACTTGATGGTAAACTGAGAATGTAGTTTTGGTCTGAGCCAGAAGTCTTGCTTTAGGTTGGGTGTTCCCTGAGTTGTTAAGAGCCCAGTCTGGGGCTGGAGAGACGGCTAAGAGCCATGTTGCTCTTCCAGAGAACCAGCATTCAGTTCCCAGCACTGGCATCAGGCTGCTCACAACTACCTCTAACTCTAGCTCCTGGGACCCAGTGCCCTCTTTTAACCCCTGAGGACACGAACACACACACACACACACACACACACACACACACACACTCTAAGAGAGAGAGAGAGAGAGAGAGAGAGAGAGAGAGAGAGAGAGAGAGCCCAGACTTACAGCAGTACTTGAAGAGTCCCTGGAATTGAAATGGGGACTTATATTAAATGTCTAAACAGGGATGATGTGAATAGTAAAAAAAACACTGTTGTGAGGTATCCACTGGAGAAGACTGTTTGGATATGGCTTTAAGCCAATAGAATGTCTTTATTAGCCGGCTAGCAACTACATTGTGTGTTCCAGATCCCAAAATAGCCCAGAGCCTTCCTCAGGGTGAACTTTTAAGACCAAAAACCATGTCCTGGGTTTACATACTTCAGCTAACAAGAACAGTTTAGTCAGAAGTGGAATGAACTACAAAAGCCAAAAAGCAAGGTTAGTACATTAAGAGACTTTGGTGAACACTATGGACTTTGATGAATCAGGCTTTTGTTGTAGTTTTGGCAGGTGGTACTATGTGTTAAGTTTTACAGCCTGAGTGGTACTTCCATTATGGAGTCAGTTGTGCTAAGGCCTGGGGCCCTGGTACAACACTATAGTCCAGCATGAAGCATGCACTTTCACTTATGTACTTATTTTTAACTGAAAATAAAATTTCCCATACAACATATTCTGATCACAATTTCCCATCCTTCATCTTCTTCTAGGTTCTCTCCACATCCCACCTTTGCAACTCTATGTCTTCTTTCTCTCTTTAGAAAACAGTCAAATAAAAATACAATTGTACCAAAATTAAACAAAACAAACAAAAAAAAGAGAAAAAGCGTGAGAAACACATAGAGACATGCACACACAAACGCACACAAAACACATAAAGACACATAATCAGAAACCATAATATATAAGTAAAAGACCAGTAAAATTAAAAATATACAGACAGGGTCCATGATGCCCGTGGCATGTGCTACCACTGAAGGCCACACAGATGTCTGTGCTCTGTGATGCCACCTGAAATCATGTTAATATCCACGGGCAATGCTGCCACTGTGGGGGGTGGGGACAGGCACGCTGACCTGTGGTCTGTGCTGACCCCTGGGGCTATGGTGATGTCATATCCTTGATGCCGCTGAGGGCTAGCTGAGGGTTGTGTTGATGTTGGTGATCCCAGCGGCATCAGAGGGGCTTCATCTGGTTCATGGCCCCTACTGCAACTGGGGTCCCTGTGTGTGGTCTGTGCTGACGCCAGAAACCTCGTGGAAACCCACTAGCTCCCATAGACTGTAAAGAGCAAATAAACTACTTTAGCAGTGATACCAATGACTGCAAACAAAGCTAAGAAAAACATGGAAGACTTCTGTGACAATCTGTACCTTCACCCACCTCAAACAAACAAACAAACAGACAAACCACCCAGCCAAACAGGAATCCATTGAAACCATCTTAAAAACCATGATAGGATGCTGAAGTATGCTTCTCCACAATAGATGGCTTCTGGCAGTGGTGCCAGTGGTGCAGGATGGGAAAGACTCAACTCTGTTTTAAGGGGCAGGCCACTGAGAGTTTGGACCATGCTCCAGTGAGTATATAGATAACACAAATTGGGCTTTTTTTTTTTTTTTTTTCTGGAGGATGGGTCACAGGGCAGGGCGAGGGTGGACAGAGAATCGAATGTGACAGGGACATATGACATGAAATCTCTAAAGAATCAATAAACACATTTATGTTGCAAAAAGAAACCCAAAAAAACAAACAACCACATGCCCAGATAAAGTATTTTGAGACAGACATCTCCAAAAGTACCACTGAGTTCATTTTATGTTGGCCATCTACTGCTGGGCATGGGGCCTCCCTTTAGTGTGCTTTGTATACTCAATGAGACTCCATTGGAGAGAAGCGATTTTCCTTTTCAAGCAGTTGTCGATTGGAGATGGACTCTGAGTTAGGGATGGGGGCTCATGTCTATTTCTCCTTTCATCACTGGGGCTCCATCTGGCTGTACCCTGTGCTCGCTGCTGCCAGAGTCTCCGTGAGGTCACAGCCTTGCTGCATTTATAAGACACTATTCCCTTGGTGTCCTCCATCTGCTCTGGCTTTACAGTCTTCTGCCTCCTCTGCATAGCTCCCCGAGCCCTGAGGGGAGGGGTTTGATGAAGACATTCCACTTAGGACTGAGTGTTCCAGGGTCCCTCACTCTTGGCACATTGTCCAGTTGTGGGTCTCTATATTTGTTGCCATGTACTGCAGGAGGAAGCTTCTCTGGTGATTGCTGAGCAACACCTGACCTTTGGATGTAGCCCAATGTTGTTAGGAGTCATTATGTTGCCATGTTCCTTTAGCAGTACCAGTATTTGGTTTTCCTCTAGGTCCATGGCCTATCTCAGATTCTTGGCTACTCAAGCAGTGTCAGGCAAGAGTTCTATCTTATGGTGTGGGCCTTAAACCCAATCAGATAGTTACTGTTTGTGGTTACTCCCAGAACTTTTGGTGGCACATATCTTTTTTTTTTATATCAAGTTTTTATTTAAAAATTCTTCCAGCAACATCAAACTTTAAGGACTAAGTATCTGATCCTAAGACCATCCATTGAGTTTTCTCTAAGTTATAGCAAAAATGCTGAAGGTACAAATCACTCTTGGGGGCGGGGGTAGGTTCATAAGACATTTCCACATGCTTTGTGGGCATCTTAGTTGGTTTCCCTCCATTTGGTAGGTGTTACGCATATCACATTTATAACTTAGTATTCTAGTATTCTTTTTTTTTAAATAATTTATTTTTTATTTCTTCAAGTTACATCTCAATCACAATCCCCTCCCTACTCCCCTCTCCAGTCCCACCCTTCCACGCTCCTCCCCCTCAACCCCCCATCCTCGTCCCTTCTTTTTTTTTTTTTAGTTTAAGGTATTTCTTTTTTCCTCCTAACAGCTCTCCCTTTCAGTCCAAAAAATTGGTTCTTTTTCTTATAACTATAAATACAATACAAAACAACAGAAATAAATAGGCCACAATTATAAGAGTTATTTGGCTTAGCATACATTCCCAATGTCCAGTCCATATGTATTTGGCACCTGACTTTAACATTCTACTATCTAACCATCTCCATGAGTTTAAAGTTCTATATCTAACTCAGCTTTCATATTAACTTGCCTCATAATTTTAAAAATATCTTCTTAGATCCAGAACACCCTCTTGATTCCTAAACAACTCAAAATTTAACTACAAGACTCTAGCTATCTATTCTTCAACCACCTCAGAGACCTGAGAGGGATAAATATATCTGATTATATAGGAAGTGCAGGTCCTGCAGCTTCCTATATATCTGATTATATAGGAAGTGCAGGTCCTGCAGCTTCCAAAACTAAGAAATGACATACCAGTGGCTGCCTGGACAGTTCCCATTTTCTCTTCATACATTACAGCATCAATCTTCAGCCGTTTGGTCCCGTTTCTCTGACAGACATTGATTGTAAAGCAGGAATTATGAAGGACTTACCTACCCTGTCTTGGCAGAGCTAGGCTGTCGACTTTCCTGCTTCCAAGTTTTGTCCTTTTTGGACAGAAGTCTGTCTACAGTTGAAGCAAGGGGTTTTTCTTGGTGGCACATATCTTTAATCCCAGCATCCAGGAGGCAGAGGCAGGGAGATCTCTGAGTTTGGGCTATTCTGGTCCACATTGTAAGATAGTAGGTTACATGTCAGTCAGGACTACATAGTGAGAACTTGTCCAAAAAAAAAAAAAAAAAAGAAAGAAAGAAAGAAAGAAAGAAAGAAAGAAAGAAAGAGAAAAACAATGCATATAAAACCCCCAATAGCACCTAGCACACAGTGCACAGCATGTTAATTATTTTAAAATTAATTCCATCATTCATTATATAATGAAGTGAATTAGATACAAGATCTAGTCATATTGTTAGAATCACAGCCCAGTTGATTGATATGACATCATGTAAGGGCAGTACCTGTCCAGGGTCACATGTGGAGATGGATAAAAGCCAGGCTAGAGGGCTTTGCCACCCCAACCACAGCATGCCATGCAGGACCCAGCTGCTTTACAGAATCACACTTGCAGTGGCAAGGGGATCCTAGAGCTGGTTCTGAAAAAGTCATTCTACGTCACTGAGGCCAACACAGGTATGTGTGGATTCCACCAATAAATAACCAGGACTTTGGATTATTCCACCAATGGGCTGGGTAGGCTGGGACTGGCTCCAGGGAAAAGGGTCACAGAGGAGCAGGGAGAGGAAGGGAAAGGGGTGGGAAGGGCTAGAGGAGGCATTTCAGATCCCTAGGGCTAGGGAGCTAGAGCAAGAGGCTGAGAAAGGACTGTCCTCAAATCCAAAGCCAGTGATGGGGACGGTGCTTTTTGACATAGTGTTTGAGAACTACTGTCCGTGTGTAGGACACTTTCTGACTGTCAACTGGATATCCCCGGGCTGGCTCACTTTTGGAGGGGAAATTCCACAGCCAGCTAGGGACATTAAACCTTGGTGTTTTGACTTTAAATCCGTCCTTAACTAGGTCCCAGAGAAGGGCTTCCAGTAGGGTATACAGGTGAAGTGAAGAGCTGAAGAAGAGGGTTGCTTACTACTGCAGAACTTGTGGTGCCTTTGGGATGGCACATCTGGGAGGATGGCTGCACATCTGGGAAGATGGCTAGAACCCCTTCAAGAAGTTAAGAAGGTTCTGCCTCTCACAGTTTCCACCTCACCTCCCTCTTTTTCACTCATTCCTCTACCCATGCCATTCCTTGAGATTACTCCTACCAAGGATGTTCTAGACCCACCTTTCTGCTATAAGATACAATGGCCTTAGAGTCGTCTGTGTTCAGGGAGACATGATAGCCTCCATTTTATTCCTGATTACTTGCCTTGTTTGCTCAGTGCCAATTCAGGTTGGTGGGTTACCCTTATGCATGGGGGTGGGGTGCTGTTTTTTGGTCAAGATAACCAACTTAAAGCCCCAGGAAACAGGGGACACATCTGTCTGCAACATTCAAATGCCCAACAATGTCCTGTTGGACAGTTTGTTGAATGATTGACATGAGGACCTTATCTATTTCATTCATTTACAGGAAGTACCAATTTCAAATGGGCACTTTCAGCCTTCTCCCCTCACATATTCCACAGGCACCTTAGGTCCCCAGTGGAATTCTTGATCTTCCCCAGACGAGACCCTAGTTCTGGAAGGGGCACCCAGTCATGCAGAACTGAGATGGGGGCCACTCTGGCACCCTCAGCTCCATAGCATCCTACTTTCTGACATGCTCCCTTCTACCTCACAGCTTCCCTCATTCAGTGGATGATTTGTCTGGATGTTGCAGCAGCTTCCTCTCTGTACCCTCAGGACTCTGGAATGCTGCAGTTAGAGAGGACTTTCAAAATGCAGATTCATCCAGGATTCATCCAGTGCTTTACTTAGGGGATGACCTTTGAGCACATCAAGGTGTGTGTAGCCCAGTGTCACTTCTGGTGCTTGGGTTTGAAGCTAACCTTCCCTAGGCAAATCTCATCTGTCAGTTTGGTATTAGTGTGACGTTGGTCAAGTTATTGACTAAGGAACCCCAGTGCCCAGATAGTAAAATTAGATTTAAACAACATCCGTCCTATGAGGTTGTGGCAATCAAAAAACAACTTATCTTGTCTTCAGAAAACCTACAGTCAACACTTACTGAATGTTAACACTGGCCCCTCCAGTTTTTGCTCAGCCGTCTTGTCGGCAGTGCCCATAGAGGCCACTAGATGGCCACACTGCAATTCAACCTTCTCCCTTGGCAATCACTTCTCTCCCACTCAACATTGACAGACCAGGTTCTCCATGCCCCCTCCCCTATCACGTTATTTCCCCCCATGCCTCAGTGCTTGTGCCGTTTGACTGTTTTTCCTTCTTTGGGCCCCACCTACTCCAGGATAACTCTCTGACATCTCTTCGCACACTACACTCATCAAATGGGCCAGGCATCGACAGAAACGCAGGTGCAGTGCCTGTCTAGGGGAAGTGCTTCACAGTCGTTGAATGAATGCATGTGTGTTAGTCAGTCTCAGCTAGACATTTACGTTGGCTGCCTTTCTGGGTCTCTTATCTTACCTCCGGATGGACATTAAAATGAGGCTGCTCCTCACAGTTGCTGTGACAGTCTGGAACCAAGCTCTAGTGTGAGACTTGATATATTGTAGATCCGGGGCCTGCTAAACACTGCCCACTCCCACCCTACCCCAGCCTTGTTACATGACTCATTTGATAGTATTAAAATTTGTTTACTTCTTCCAAAGAACTCTTTTAAATGGAGGGTGTGTGTGATGGTGGTGGTAGTGGTGGGAGCCTAGACTTAATTTGGAGCCCGTATGGATCAGCTGAGCCTGGAGGCTCCCATGCCTGGAAAGTACAGACAACCCTTCCCTTTGCTGAAGTGCCCCCAGTCACTTGATCACTGTGCTCCTTTCCTCTCCCAGAGTCCTCAGTGCTTCACCCAGGGTAGAGGTGAGGGTTGGTTCCTGGCTCCTCCCCATAGATCTCTCTGTTCTAAACTGCTCTGTCGTCATGATCCTTCCACAACTATACAGCAGTGCCCGGGGGGCATTATGGGTGTTATTAGGACCACTTCTCAGAAGAGCAGCTACCCCATCAAAGAATCTGAGCCCTTCTGAGGCTTTTGCAAAGTGTATGCTCTCTTGCTTTTTTTTTTTTTTTTTTTTTTAAGGGTTGTGACCATTAAGCAGTGGAAACAGTGTATTGCACAGGATTCCAGTTTGTTTTGAGGGCAAATACTTTTCAAAAGCTGTTTACAAAACAGATGCTTTCCTTGCCAAGTACCTCTTTGGTAGTGCTCCCCCCCCCCCGCCAGCACTGCCTGAAGTTATCTTCAACAGGACAGCAGGACGTAGGGGTCAGAATTTACACAGCTCTCACACAACTAATGGTGAACCAGCAACTTCCACTTTACTGGGGCTTAAAGAAAGTCTCAGAGCTGGGAAGAGAGACCAGTGATGGGATCACTGGGGAGGTGTGAGGACAACCCTGACTGGAACTTTTAGTACTACATTGAATAAAAATGGTAAAATCAATGTCTCTCCTTGTTCCTGATCTCTAATGTCCGACTTTCTCAGACTGCCAGCTCCTGAATAATGACACAGAGAGCTTTTATTAATTATGAAAGCTCGGCCTTAGTCCCCAACTAGCTCTTTTATGCTAATCTATGCTCTGCCATGTGGCTCGTTACTGTTACCTCTTCTTAGTCTCTTAACTCCCAGCACCTGTTTCTTTCCCAGAATTCCCATCTCTGCCCGGAAGTCTCATCTTCCTGTCCTGCCTTTGCTATTGGCTGTTCAACTCTTTATTAAACCAATCAGAAGGTGTTGGAGGGAGTGTCTACAAAATATGATGGAGCCATAAAAGTAACAATACCAAAGTTCCACCTGTATTCATCTCTCTGCTGGCGCAGAAATCAGTATTTGAATAATACAAAAACAACATTTACACAGTGCTCACCCCAACACTGATCTAAGGAGAAAGTCTTCAGTCTTTCAGAATATAGTTTGATGATTCCTGTGTAGTTTTAAAAGGCACAGGCTTTTGTTTTAATGAGGTTTTCCTTCTAATATCAGTTTATAGAGTGTTGTTTTTAAACTAGAAAATTTACTATATTTTATTAAAAGCTTTTTCTGTATCAATTGGGATGATTTCACCTTTTTATTCTGTTCATGTGGATCCCACTGACCAGTTTTTTCCCCCTCTGAACCATTCTTGCATTTTAGAAATAAATCCCATGTCTTCATGGTACTATGCACTACCTTTTCTATAATAAAGTATTAGTGATAGGGATTGGGTCTTCCAGAGTTGGTGTTGCCCTGGTGGAAAATTTTTATTTACTGATAGCATCTGTCTGTGCTCTCCAGGAGAAGATGGTCTTTTTCTTTTCTATACAGCTCTGGCTGGCCTGGAACTTGTGCTGGCTGGTCTCAAACTCAGAGATCTGTCTGCTGCTGCTTCCTGAGGGCTGGAGGTGTGCACCACCATGCCTGACTTGGGGAAATATTAAGGGCATTTGACAATCTTTGGTTGATGTTCATCCATTCATTCTACATGGCTAGGTGGTAGTGTAGAGAGTAAATATGGAGTCAACTTGTGGCTGCAGTTAGTGATGGTGGGTAGTTAGGTTTGGTTAGATAGAGAACTGGATTCCAAAAACAAATGTTACAAGTATTAGTGGAGAAAAAGTATGCTGTCTTAGTGGGATAGCATCACCTGTTTGGGGATAGGATAAGTGTCTCAGAGCACTGTTCCAATGGAGGCCTCTGATTAATACTTGGTGGCCAGCATAATTCATAGAATAGGGGGCTGGAGAGATGGCTCAGTGGTTAAGAGCACTGACTGCTCTTCCAAAAGACCCACATGGCAATTTGAAACTGTCTGTAATGGCAGATGGTGGTGGTGCATACCTTTAATCTCAGCACTTGGGAGGCAGAGGCAGGCAGGTGGATCTCTGTGAGTTCAAGGCCAGCCTGGTTGGTCTACAGAGTAAGTTCTAGGGCAGCTAGGGCTACACAGGAAAACCCTGTCTCAAAATAAATAAATAAATAAACAAACAATTCATAGAACAATGGGTGAGAATCATGGGAAGAAGAAAGGAAAAATATATGTTTTTGTTTTTTTTTTAAATACTTTATTTTTTTTTCTTCAAGTTACATCTCAGTCACAAACCCTTCCCTATTCCCCCTTCCTATCCCGCCCTTCCACCCTCTTTCCCCCAGCAGCGTCCCCTTTCAGTCCAACAGATGGTTCCTTCTCTTATAACAGTAAATACTATACAAAACAACAGATATAAATATGCCACATTTATGAGAGTTAAATGGCCCAGTATACCTTCCCAATGTCCAGTTTATACATATTTGGCCCCTGACTTTAACATTCTACTATCTAACCATCTCCATGAGTTTAAAGGTCTATATCTGACTCAACATTCATACTAACTTGCAACACAATTTTAAGAGTATCTTCTTAGATCTATAACACCCTCTTGATTCATAAACAACTCAAAATTTAACTATGAGACTCTAGCTGTCTATTCTTCAACCACCTCAGAGACCTGAGAGGGATAAATATATCTGCTTATATAGGAAGTGCAGGGCCTGCAACTTCAAAAACCCCAAGAGATCTGCAGAATATGGCATTCAAAGATGTTATCTTAAATTAAGATTTTCTTTTTTTTTGATATCGAGACATATCAGCTCCTGACAGCACCCCCTATTCTACTCCAAGTAGAAGATAAGCATCGAAGAATCTCCAGTGTGAGATGGTTGAATTAGTGGCAAGCCTATCTCTTGGCATGAAAAAACTCCTTGCTCCAACTGCAGACAGACTGCTGTCCAAAAAGGACAAAACTTGGTAGCAGGGAAGTCGACAGCCTAGCTCTGCCAAGACAGGGTAGGTAAGTCCTTCATAATCCCTGCTCTACAACAAATGTCTGTCAGAGAAACAGGACCCAAAGGCTGAAGACTGATGCAGGAATGTATGGAGAGAAAATGGGAACTGTCCAGGCAGTCACTGGTATATCATTTCTTAGTTTTGTTTTTGGTTTTTTGAGACAGGGTTTCTCTGTCCATAACTAACCAGTTTTGTGTGTAACAGAGCCCTGACTGACCTGGACTCTCTTTATAGACCAGGCTGGCCTCGAACTCATAGAGATCCACTTGGCTCTGCTGTTTGAGTGTTGAGATTAAAGGCATTTACCACCATGACCAGCTAAAATTAATGTTCTTATGAGACATTTTTGTCTTTTTGTTTTCAGAGCTGAGGACCAAACCTAGGGCCTAGTGTTTGTTAGACAGTCACTCTGCCACTGAGCTACAGTGCCAATCCTCTTAATAGAAAATAGTTCAGAAAAGATTGACAGAGACACTTTACTGCTCTATTTATAAGGGGAAATACACACACTGCATGTTATCATAATGGTAAAATGACTCTGAAAACCATATATTATATATAAGCTATATATAATTGATAATATTTTTTGAATTGTACCAGGGAGTAATGTTATGTGTTTGTGTTCTGAGATTCTTTTGAGCCAGATGTGCCTAAAGGTGAAGTTATTGACCCCCAAAACCAATGGAGTCCATTACTAATTATGGCCATTTTCCATGAAAGGTGAGAAGGACTTTCATTGAGATCTAAGTGTGAGCTCTTGGATTGGCCATTAAATCATAGAAAGACTGTGTTTCTGTGCTTTGAGCATGCACAAGAATCTAAGAGGAAGATCCATGATTTCTTTAGATTTGTTAAAAGATGCTTGATTTACAGAAGATAAAGAATAAAGGATGACATGATCTGCAGCTGAACTGAGCATGTTAATCCTCATTGGAAAACCAAGACCAGAGCTTCAGAAATTGAGCATCAGTTTGTGCGTTGGGGTGGAGAGCAACGTGAACAAGTCACGGTATTTTGTTCAGGCCTATGTGGCTCCTTTAATATGCCCGTTCCCTTATGCCATTCCTGGTTTTGGAGTGACTGGTTAGTTATCCTTTTCTAGTGTTCATTTTAACACCAAAGTTATGACAAATGGTTGGACATTTACATAGCTTTGAGGCAATGGGCAGAGATCTTGATTATTTGGAGAGATATAAAGGAAAGCTTTGCTCACATAAATAATAGTCTATAGAAATAAGTTCTCAACAAGACAATTTAGTTCTCTTTCATGTTGAAGCCTTGAGGAGGCAGATGGCCTAGAGTTAGTGGGGTTGTTTGCTCTGTGTGTGGTCCAGACCTCTACCTATCTTACTCTGTCATCTTCAAAACACAGCTTTCAGGTAGTAATATCAGTTAGTGGCTCTAGGTTTTGTTACCACACCTACTTTCAAGTAAGGAAATAAATAGGAGGTGGAGGGCACACACATTTCCTTTAGAAGATATTAGCCAAAGATAGAACACGTCACTTCTGTTCATAGTTCTGCCCCAAATTCAAAAGCATGGCGTGTCTTACTGAAAGAACTGTGGGCTGGGGAGATGTCTCAGTTGCTGAAGTGCTGGCTGCAGAGTTTGGGTCCACAACACCCATGTGAAAAGCTAAGCTTGTGCACCTATAATCCCAGAGATGCGGAGGCAGAGACAAGATGAACCCTGGGGCTTTCTGGTTAGTCTTGCTGAATTGGTAAGCTCCAGATTTAGTGAGAGAGCCTGTCTCAAAAAGTAAGGTGAGTGATTGAAAAAGACACTCAGTGTTGGTCTTTGGCCTACACACATACTTGCTTGTGTGCGTGCGTGTGCACACACAAACACACATATACACACAGACATACAGATACACATATGCACATACACACACACAGAGAGAGAGAGATAGAGATAGAGATAGAGAGAGAGAGAGAGAGAGAGGAGAGAGACAGAGAGACAGAGATGGAGAATATACTCAGTAGCTGGCAACCATGTGTCCAGCTAAGGATTCTATTTATGTAGGAGTGGACAAAGGATGCCAGAGGGATACTGAGTCATCTCTGCTATGAGCAGACTATAATGTAAGCATGAACTGTGACAGATCTTTAAAATAGAAACAGTATCTGGGGCAGTGCTGACTATGAGTGAGTCACAATATGTAGAACTCAGTAATCAAGAACCACCCAAGTTTCCACCAGGCTACAGGTTAACTTACAGAAGAAGAAGCTTCTGGGCTCCTCACTGTGGTAGGTTGTGGAGTAACTCAAGCACTCATGGCCTTAGTCATTGTAACTATCACAGCTGTTATTTAGCCTTACTAGGTTAAGTACCATTTACACAGTGAAGCAAAGGGATCATTCCTCAGGTGGTTGGTGGTTTTTTGCAATGCTGCATATGGGCACAGAGGAGACAAAAGGAGACCAGGAGCTGTCTCACAGTCATGTGAGCCTTCTAGCTGCATTTACAGGAAACATTTGATATCATTACATTTGGAGGGTAAGTTCGCCTTATCTCTTTATATACTACTGATAAGACATGGATTTTATTAATTCTGAGATGGTGAGTTTTCTGATTAAGGGATTTTTTTGCCTTGACAAGTCATCCCTCCTTGACTATACTTCCATGTTCAGCACTTTGATTGATTTCAGAGCTATTACCAGAGGCTTTCCCCATAATTAAAATGTCCAGAAATGCAAAGGACTAATGGACACCTGGTGAGTGGAGGTGGGTTCAAAGTATTCTCTGGAGCCTTCCTATGATTGGACAGGATGGCCTTTGTTGGGTTCTCAAATCTGGACTCTGCCTCTTCATTCACACTTTCAGCCAAACAGCAAGTTTTCTTTACTCTCCCCAATGCTTTCAGAGTCACTCGCGCATTCATCTCTCTTACCGCCTGTGATCACCACCCCAGGCAGGCACCATCTACTTTTATTTTTATTCTTTATTTAAGTTTTTAATTTTTAAAAAATTTATTTTCATTTCATCTGTGTTGGTGTTTTGCCTTCAGGTATGTCTGTGTGAGGGTGTCAGATCCTCTGGAACAGGAGTAACAGACAATTGTTAGCTGCCACATGGGTGTTGGGAATCGAACCCAGGTCCTCTGGATGAGCAGCTGGTGCTCTTAATTACTTAGTCATCTCTCTAGGTCTACTTTTTTATTTTTTTAAATAAATTTATTTGTTGCTTCAGGTTACATCTCCATCATATTGTCCTCTTTCCCCCCTTCCCAGCCCCACTCTCCCACCCTCTACCCCCTAACCCTTCCATCCCACTCCTCTGGAATGGACTGTCCCTACATAACAGTCCCTCACACCAGTTCAGAAGTCATATGAGGGCCAAGAGCCTCCTCATACACTGGGGGCCTACAAGGCAGTACCACCAGTGAAAAGTGTCTCATTGCCAGGGGGAGAAAACTAAAAAAACAACAGTCTATGTCCATGTTCCCTTTGGTGCGTTGGTTGTAGTATAGATATCCTTTACTATATAGCTAAAATCCAACTATGAGTGAATAGATGCCATGTACATCCTTCTGAGTCTGGGTTAGCTCACTCAGGATGAGCTTCTCTAGTTCCATCCATTTGGCTGCAAATTGCATAATTTCATTGTTTCTGATAGCTGAGTAGTATTCCATTGTGTAAATGTACCACAGTTTTTTAATCCATTCTTTGGTTGAGGGACATCTGGGTTGTTTCCAGTTTCTAGCTATTACAAATAAGGCTGCTATGAACATAGATGAGGAAACTTCCTTATGATTCGGTGAGGAGTCATTTGGGTGTATACCCAGAAGTGGTATGGCTGGGTCCTGAGGCAAAGCTATTCCAAGTTTTCTAAGATATTGCCAGAATGACCTCCATAGTGGTTGCACAAGCCTGCATTCCCACCAGCAATGGAGGAGAGTTCCCCTTTCTCCACACCCTCACCAGCATGTACTGTCATTTGAGCTTTTGATCTTAGCCATTCTGACAGGTATGAGATGGAATCTCAGAGTCGTCTTGAGTTGCATTTCTCTGATGATTAAGGATGTTGAGCATTTCTTCAAGTGTCTCTCAGCCATTAGGGATTCCTCCTTTGTGAATTCTCTATCTAGCTCCGTCCCCCATTTTTTGATTGGATTATTTGTTTTCTTGGCATTTAATTTCTTGAGTTCTTTGTAGATTTTGGATATTAGCCCTCTGTCAGATGTGGGGTTGGTGAAGATTTTTTCCCAATCTGTAGGCTGCCATTTTGTTAGAATGACAGTGTCTTTTGCCTTACAGAAGCTTTTCAGTTTCATGAGGTCCCATTTATTGATTGTTGGTCTTAGGTCCTGAGCTGTTGGTGTTCTGTTCAGGAAGTTGTCACCTGTGCCAATGAGTTTGAGGGTTTTTCCCACTTTTTCTTCTAGTAGATTTAGTGTGACCGGCCTTATGTTAAGGTCTTTGATCCAATTGGACTTAAGTTTTGTATAAGGTGATAAGTATTAGTCTAATTTCATTTGCTATCTAGCTTAATACACTGGGTGAGCTTTAGGCCAGTAAGAGATTCTGTATAAAAATACAGGATCTGGAACCTAAAAAATGACACCTGAGGCTTACCTCTGGGCTCTCTGTATGCATGTGCACACATGAACACACATCTGGATACACATGTGCACCTGAGTCACACACAGACACACACACAGAGAGAGAGAGAGAGAGGAGAGAGAGAGCGAGAGGAGTAGAGAACAATGGTCAATAAATACATTTAAAAATCATAACTAATTTAACAATCCAACAGAAATATTTAAAAATCCATAGGACACTCATATTCAGAAAAGCACAACCTTATGTTGTGGATTAGGGTGGATTTTTTTATTAAGTGAGAAAAAGCAAGACAGATGCAGACATGATTCCATGTCTTGGGACACACACAGACATTATATATGAAATATGCATGAAAAAGTCAGGAAGAATGCATACCAAATAACCCTGTTCTTAGGAAAAGCAGTAAGCTCTCTCAGGGCAGTGCCCCAGACAAGGTGGGCTTTTATCTACACCTCTTAGTGCTGGAAAAGTTTTGTATTCAGCCCACATCCATTCTCCTGTTACGTGTATAATTCTGAAAACTGTTAGCAAACAGAAAATACATAGAAGTCACTCAGTGATAGGCTTGGTAATAATAATTAGAAAATAATCTGAAAATCTCTCCAAGTCATCCATATCCAGGATCAACTGTGTTACCTGAAAACATCTTCGGGTAGTGTGCAGCTGTAGACATCCCCCAACCCACTCTCCTCCAACTCTCCCATCAGAGTTAGATTCCCTCTCCATTTACCTGAACCAATGGCTGTAAATTTAACTTAACAACAAAAAGACATTTAGTCATTGTCCCCTTGTATCTAACATTCAGGGAGTTTCTTCAGGTGCAGATAGATTCCATGCTTGGGTCTGAGGACAATGTTATTGGAGAAGGCGGGAGGCCTGGTGAGGTCTGGAGCTACTTGGAAGCGGAGCAGAATCAAGGCGATGGCCACCTTTAACTCCAGCATGGCAAACTGCTGCCCAATGCAGTCCCTGCAGACACCGAGAGAGGAAAAGGGGTAAGTTTCTGGAAAAACAAATCTGGAGTCCACATCCGTTTCCACTGATAGACACATTCTCTCCAGGAGGGAGGGAAGGGACTCCAGAGGTGGAACAGAGTTCACTTGCTTGGACAAGCTGTGACTTGAGAGATTCATGAGGGCCCCTCTCCAGAGTTATAGAAGCAGTAAACAGCTGCTGGGGAGGAGACTGACCAGCTGTACTGCCCAGGGTCCTCTTAGGCCAGCCAGATGCCTGAGAGTTATGCAGAGAGCTCCAGGGTTGCAGCTTTCACACATAGTCACTTGTGCTGGCTTGGGCTTTTTGGTAATACAGCTTGTGGTGGTTTGAATGAGAATGCCCGCCAAAAGCTCATATATTTGAGTGTTTGGTGCACAGTTGATGGAATGGTATGGGAAAGTTTAGGCGGGGAATTTTGTTGACGGTTGTATTCTGGGAGGTGGGCTTTGAGGTTTCAAGAGCCCAGCCATTCCCAGGTAGATTACTCTCTGTGCCTGGCGGGTCAGATGCAAGCTCTCAGCTATTGCTCAGTGTCATGCCTGCCTTCCTCCTCAGCACGGCAGTCATGGATTCACCCTCTGACCCTGTAAGCCCCCACTAAACTGTTTCTTCTACAGGTTGCCTTGGTGATGGTGTCTCCTCACAGCAACAGAAAAGTGTAGGGATTTGATTAATATAAATTAGATTTAGTAAACATCTAGGTTTCTGATATAGTCTCTTAATCTGGGGCATGAAGATCAACTTCACTGTGAGCAATTAGCTTATCAGCTTATGGATGAAGTCATGGGAAACAAGGGGAGTCTCTATGGACTGAAAAACAAGGTTGAAGCCAGGTGAAACAAGGAAAGACTTTATGACCTGGCATTGTTTTCGGCTGCTAAGTGGGCAGAGCCCAAATTAAGCTGAAGCAGGTGGAACAAGGAGTGATCCTATTTAAGGAAAATTGGATGAGCCTGGGGGCAGGGGGCATGCTAGGGGCTTCATGCTAGAGAGCCGATGCTAGGGAGTGTTCACGCTAAAATGGACAAGGAGTAGTTTGTATCCTCTGATGGAGAAAGTGCTGGTGGACTGATGGCCAGATCTTCCTGAGGCAAAAAGAAGCTGGTGAGCAGAGAAAGCCTCAGCAAGACAGCAAAAGGCCAAGGACTAAACCCTGTGGCTCAGCTTTTGCCTAGAGGGGTTTGACCTGTCCGAACAGCGGCCTGAACGGAGCTGTGGCCAGCTTTAAAGACTGAGGCAGAGCAGCAGAGTTGCTGATACGAAGGAAGTAAGTTGGCCTACAGACGCTGAGGTCTCTCAGAGAGAAGAAAGCCTCAAGCCTTATTTAAGGTGAAACCACCATAGCCAATTTACCCTGACCAATCTATGTCTGAGATATCCCAGAAGAAAGACTGCTAAGTGCATTAAAGTGTCTACCATAGAGACTGTGTTCCTGAAGACTGAGGACATGCCCCAGAGACTGTATCCTTCTAAAACGTTATGAAAATAGTTGTAATAGTTATCAATAGGTTTAATGGTTAGGTCTTAGGGGTTGTAGGCATTCTTAGGGGTTGTAGGAATTTATAGGAATAGTAGTATTTGTTATAAGTGAATATTATTAATAAATAAGTGTTTAATAATTTAAAAGTACAGTTTCAGAAAAGTAACTCAGATATAAGTGCTTTAGGCTCATCCCTGTTCCCATAAGCAACCATTCATTCCTGTTAGTAATGCCAACAAAAACTCAGTGGTTCACCAAACCAGATTCTAATACATTACTTTGGTCTGTTGGGGGTAGTCTTTCTGGGGTGAGTAGATGTGTTTGTGTTATTTCTTAGAAAAAAACGTTTCTTATACAACAATAGTAAAACTGATTTTTCACACCAAATATCATTGGAACTTTCGGGCTTTGTTTTTACATCATTCCCTGCAAGGATGTGGATAAGGTGATACCCTCTCTGAAGAAGGTGGCAGTTGGAGTCATGTATAAAATGTTTCTCCTGAAAGGGGAGGTGACATTGAGTCTGTGAGCAATACTTAACACTGCAAGGATTGCTTTCTGAGGCATGACTCACATGGGCTGTGAGATGAAGAGCTATTGTCCTTTGTGAAGAGATGGTTCAGGGAGTAAATATATGGAGGTGAAGGGCCAATGGGTGTAAGTAAGCTCTTTATGCAAATTTTCAACAGCTTCATGTTGATCTCACCTTGGACCACTGGAGAACGGTAAGAAGGCACAGGGGTGTCTCTGGTCAGAATTCTCCTTAGTGAATCTCAAGGGGTCAAAGACCTGAAATGAGAAGATGACCCCATCACCATCTTGCCAACAGCACATTTTTAAAAAGGTGTTACTGAGTGCTGGTCAACAGATGCATATACCACAGAAATAATTTAAAATGTTCTGTTGGGCACATGCTAAGAAGACCACATTAATTTTTTTTTTTTTTTGAGACAAGGTTTCTCTGTGTAACCTGGCAGTCCTTTGTAGACCAGGAACTTTGTAGATCAGGCTGGCCTTGAACTCATAGAGATCCACCTGCCTCTGCCTCTCCAGTGCTGGGATTAAAGATGTGCACCACCACCACCTGGCTTTTTTTTTAACAACATTTAATTTTATTTAATAATAGATTTTATTGAAAAAATCTATCATGTACTCAGTAAAAATAATTAAGTAAATATTTCACTTTTGAGGTGGGGTACTGTGTCTTCAAATTCCACATTGCCATTCCAGTTAGTCAAGTTGCTCAGTGGCCACATGGACAATGCCTCTATAGCTTCCTATGTACAGTAGATCTGAAGCCCCAGTGGTTTACATAAAAGACAACATTAGTACTTGTGTTTTGAATTTCAAGAATATTGAATCAACTCAGGCTTGTACACATTTCCTTGCCTATCCAGATCCTCCTTTCTCTCTTTCTGAGCCTATTCTGGGATCCAGATGTTGACCCACATGTTTCCCACTGGATTGTGACAATACAAGGCATTGATAGGTATCTGAAGAGTGGCATAAGAGAGTTTGGGGGTGTTGAGTGTTCATTGGCTCCTCCCTCCTGATATAAGGCTAGCATGGCACTATCTGACATTTCCTCCCGAGCTCCTAACTCTTTCCCCCCAGGTTCTATAACCCTTCCTTCTGGGGCTCATCTGGTTTAGAAAAGATAAATGATTCTGAAAGCTACCCATTCTCACTTACTTTCCCTAAACTCTGTCCATATTTTCACGAATAGTTTCTTTAAGGAGCATTGAAACTGAGCAACTTGAATGTGCCATCAGTATCACCAGGATCTTGGTTGCTTCACAATAAAACCCTTATACAGAAAAAAAAATACCAATGTGCATAAAATAAAAATAATTAAATTATATTTTTTAAAAAAGAGAGAGAGGCTGAGCTGGCCAGTTTGCTCTGCTGACCAGCCACAGCCCTGCAGATATCAAACACCTTGAAGGTGTTTGGAAGAGCTTGACAGGTAAGTGACTGAATCAGAGACAGTGACAGTTGGGAGCAGATTGTGGGACTAAGGTCTTTTAGCTCACAGTAAAGATAAGTATATGATCGTCCATGGATGAGTTCTGCACATTTTTTACTTTTATGCTTGTTTGCTAAGTGTTTACTCTTACGACACAGTCATTTTCTGATTAACTGTCAACTCATCAATCACTCAGCCTTACTCTCTGGAGCATGAAGACAGTCTTACCTTTGGATCTTTCCAGACAGCAGGGTTGTGGTGAAGACCCCAAATACTAAGAACTACCATCATTCCTGAGGCAGGAGGGAAACAGAGGAAACTATAGGCTGCTGTAGTGTACTTTCCAGCAAGACTTTTCTTCCCAAGGAAAGAGCTAGCTCCTGCTGCACTGTATGCCAACACATCACCAGAGAAGGATATCTGGGAAGATGGGCTTGAGCTTTAGTTTTCAAAACAGTTATTTACCTAATCCATGATTTTTCCTAAGGAGATGTTTGTGTCTTACCAAAGTGCTAAACCATGCTTAAATTTTCTGCCTCATTTGGAAATTACTTAAGTATCTGTTAACAGCTAGACAACACTTCATAGAGGCAGTTCTGTTATTCTACCTTGAAGATCCAGTGGCTAATTTCTCTTGGCACTGTTCACTTATGAAAGGTGGAGAATTTGGGCAAATATTGATATGGGTGGTGATTAAAAAAATAAAAGACTAGGGAGAGGGAATTTGAGCATCATTTTCTTATCCAAAATGATTCTGGTTCTGTCAACAAAACTATAGCCAGAGGCTGAAGGTGTTGGCCTCAGTTCTCCTGAAGGATGTCTCATGTGATTCTATTGCCTCCTACGTGCCCTGCCCAGAAACATGTGTGCTTAAAGTACAGGGTCTCTATGAGTTTTAGCTTTGCTTCTTGTTTGTTAACCTTATGTGAATATTGGGGTTCCCACTGGGTTTTTGGAGACATCAAAAATATTTAGAAGTTTGTAAACTGTAGAGTACTGAATACATGTCTGTTAAGATCACATTCCATGGGGAAAACGAGAGAACATATTTGGAGGTTTTATATACACTAAGTGTTGGTCCCTTCTAAGGTTGACATGGTGATAAAGACTTCCCTTCCAGTCTCCTATATTAACATAATGATGCTCATCTCCTGTAAAGACCCACTTGGATCTCACACTCAGCCTCACAAATATTATCTTAGAGACAATGTCCCACAATGGGTGAAAACCCTTGGCCAGGGGGATTCTCAAGACAAGGCTAGAACCTAACAGCTCTAATTGGCTATGTGGCTTAGGAATGTCACTAAAGCTCATAAAACGATTGAGGAATTATCATCTGAGCTTTCAGTAGCTGCTTAATTCCAACCCATAGGTCCCCCAAAGCCCCAAATCCCACTAATTATCATCATTTCGATCTTCAGGATCTCATGCTTATGAGAGTGAAGACCTGCAGGCAGGGAGTGTCCATCTGGGAGATCAAGGGGCTTGCTGAGTTCTCTGGAGATGGATGGGATAGGAGGGATCAGGCGGAGTGTCTCCTTGATGCACATTGTGATATATGACATCTCATACAGCTGGTCCCTGTGAGGACAAAAGAGAGAGGGAGGGACTTAGACTCCAAATCCATTTTGTATAGATTGCTCTCTATTTGAGTTCTTTTTTTTTTTTAGTAAGCATCACTGTTAGGATAAAGTGATTTTGTCTAAGTTTATATAGCACATTGTTAAAATGCAACCTTTTCTGTCTCTGTGTCAACTGAAGTCCCAAAAGTGGTAGACACACAGATGTCACATGCCTAACAACAAGATTTATGAAAAGCAGTGTTGCAACCCTTAGCTCTTCATGTAAAGCAAGAACATATAAGGCACAGCTAAAGATTGAAGAAGAGGCTAAAGAAGGTTAAGAGAGAGAAAAATAATTTAAAGAGAATTGTTGAAGTACCTAGGAAAATGGAGTGGGGTGCTACTCATCTTAAACAAGGGGAGATTTGTGTCAGGTCACTTAGAGGATCTGACATGTGCTCCCTGGAGTTTGGGAAGCACGGAACCAATGACAAGTGACTCAGAGCCAATAGATTGGCAGGGGAGGGTAGCTGAAGCAAGGTAGGAATGCACAGGTGTGTCTGGTGGATCAGTGAACTGACCAGAGGAGGGAGAGCTCCAGACCAGCTGGAGAAGCACCATGTCCCGAGTTCTCCTGCCCCATGAATTACCACTAGAAAGTTCCAGGGAGAGAGTGAGTCTCTAAGATACCTGCAAATGTTAATGGCAGAGAGAGAGAGAGAGAGAGAGAGAGAGAGAGAGAGAGAGAGAACACAAAGTATTTGCCAAACCCTTGGCATGACCATGATAGTTCCACCCGCTTTCCCTTTCATACTGGGATCATTTCTGACAGGGATGGAGTAAAGCTGGTCAATAAGACAAGCCAACAACAAATCCCTCTCACTATACTGACTTATGGCCAAAGAAGGACCAAGGAGGAATTGAGGAAGAGGCTCCAAGTGGATGAGCTTGTTAATGATGACTTGCCATTGCTCTGGGCTAGATGAGCTAGTTACTGGTATGAGAGTGGTTTGTGATTTAAGTAGATGGGACTCTAAGACTCCTTAAGATTTTACCTACAAGATGAAAAGAACTCTTTCTACAGAGCAAATCTGAAGTGAGAACAGGAAAAGAATGAAATGGTTTATTTGTATACTAGCTTGTGATATGAGTTTATTAAAATAACCAATTATGAGAATGTTTTTGTTTAATCCCTGGTGTGAGGCTGCTTAAGACACAGTATTAATTGTCTCATGAGCTAGCAGGGGCGTGGCTTAGCCAGCTGAGCAAGTTTAACTCAGAGGACTTGAGAAGTGGCTAAAAAGCCAGAGCCCTGAGGAGAAAGGGAGCGCTACAAAGAAGTAGGAGAAAAGAGACTCTACAAAGAAGAAAGAAGGGGCTCTACAAAGAAGAGAAGGGGCTACAAAGAAGAGGTTGCTGCTCTCCTGGCTACTGTTGCTCCCCCAAACTGCTGCTTGTTCTTCCTGCTGCTGTTTCCTGGATTGGTGGACTTCTACTGAGACAGGTATTGCCCCCAAAGAACCCAACGATCATAATCAGCAGGAAGTAGCTCAAAGAGAACTCCATCCCTTTTCCCTCTAACCTTCTTTTTCTCCATCATAGTGTTGGGGGTGGGGAGGAACCCCAAAGGGGTGGCTGGGAGGTGTAAGGTATTAAGGATAGTAAAATAAAATAGAGTGCATAATTAACAAAAGAATAAAAACCACTTACTACACTAGCTAGTCAAATGAGATCAAGAAAATG
>CAJQZJ010005020.1:12446824-12460116 GCA_907164525.1 Lophiomys imhausi
CTCCTTGTTCCTGCATGGCCCTGGGCATGTAGCCCAATGATCCCTAACCTCACAATTTTCCAAGTAGTCACCTAGCACCTGGAATGCCCCTCATGTATATGAGGTACCCCAATACCTTAAGCTCCAATCAATAAGATAAACCTACCCTGAAAATCCCTTCCCGCTTTCCAAGGTTTATATATCTCTTGTTCACCCTGGAATAGACACAAGCTGTTTCACTGGAAATTGTCTAAGAGAGCTATTTTACTATCATCTAAGAATTGTAACACTTAAGATCTTCAGAAAGGCTTTCTCCTCCCAGAACTCCCAGCCAGATTGGGATCCTGTAGACACCACCTATTCCAGACTCCAATTCATCCTTCCCAGCCAGGAGGAAGCAGAGTGCAGAAACAAACATTTCTATTTCCTTTTCTGATGAATTACTTAAATATATGTGTTGGCTTTTTAAAAATGTAAAATTTTAGTTCTGTATTCTTTCTCCATCAAGGCCAGGAAATAAAAAGGCAATTGTGTCTACTCTGGGACTTACATAATTAAGAAAAACAGTTTTC
Source organism: Lophiomys imhausi (assembly GCA_907164525.1). Lineage (NCBI taxonomy): Eukaryota > Metazoa > Chordata > Mammalia > Rodentia > Muridae > Lophiomys > Lophiomys imhausi. The sequence continues at coordinate 12,447,376 of CAJQZJ010005020.1, forward strand.
TCCATATCAATATAAAAGAAAAGAAGAATTTTGGTTTTTGTTTTGAGGCAGGCTCTCACTATGTAGCGCTCAATGGCCTGGAACTCCCTATATAGTTTAGTCTGGAGTTGAACTTACATAATCTTTCTGAGAAAAGAATTTTAAACCAACATAGAAATGGCCTGACAAGGAGCCAAAGAGAGAAATTGCTTAAAATTTTCTGAATGTCACATGTAAATTTCACTAATGAAAACAATGGGTATGTTATAGTTTTAAAAAATGTATCCTGGGACTGGAGATGGCTCATCAGTTAAGAGTGCTTGCTGCAGCTTTATTCGGAATAGCCAGAAACTGGAAACAACCTAGATGTCCCTCATCCAAAGAATGGATAAAGAAAATGTGATACATTTACACAATGGAATACTACTCAGTTATTAAAACCAAGGACATCATGAAAATTGCAGATAAATGGATGGAACTAGAAAATATCCTAAATGAGGTAACCCAGATTCAGAAAGACACACATGGTATATATTCACTTATAAGTGGATATTAGTCATAAAGTATAGGATAACCATGCTACAAGCCACAGACCCAAAGAAGCTAAGTAAGAGGACCCAAGGGAGGATGCCTGAATCTCACTGAGTAGGGGAAATAAAATGGACATCAAGTGGATGGACAGATGGAGGAAACTGGGTGAGAGAGGGGGTGGGGAGGGGAACCAGAAAATCAAATGTGGGGAGGACAGAGGGAGAGAGAACTGGGACTGGGGGGCACCTCTGGGACAAGCTAGAAACCTAGGGCAAGGTAAACTCCCAGGAAGCTATGACTCCTTGTAATAGGGGATAGGGAACTTGAAAAGGCTACTTCCTGTAACCAGGCAAGACTTCCAATAGAGAGTTGGAACCCACCCACAAAACCTTTGACTCACAATTTGTCCTGCCTACAAGATGTGCAGAGATAAAGATGGAACAGACATTGAGGGGGAATGACCAACCATTAACTGGCCCAATTTAAGATCCATGCCATGAGAGAGTCCACCCCTGCAGGCATAAGGTTATTGTGTAATTCAAATGCTGATTTCTATAACCCCCATATCTGGTTTTAGCCCTTGTTCTAAGGAGCTTATGTCTCCATGTTATGTAAACACTGCTCTCCAGTTGTCCCCTGATATGCCAATAGAGCAGTTTACAGCCAATCACTGAGCAGGGGAGAGAATAGGGCTAGACTTCCCTCCAGGGGAGGAAGAATTAAGGGGAGAAAGGAGGGAGATTCAGCAAGAGGCAGCTGCAGGAAAGATAAGGAGAGAGCTAGCTGAAGCAGGAAAGCCACAAAGTGCAGGTATCTCTAAGATTTACACTGGGGAGGGAGGGAGGGGAAGCCAGATTAGTTTAGTGGTTTAAGAATAGAGTAGTAACTACTGAGTTTTTGTGTTGTGAAGTCTGTTTAAAAAATAATATAATAGAGTCTCAATTATTTGGATGATAGCCAGGTCAAGAGGTAAACAGTGAAACTAACATGATTATATAAAATTACACTAACACACCTCTGACCCTATAAATGATATTATCCTATACGTTCAGACAGGAACCTAGCATAACTGTCATCTGAGAGACTTCACCCAGCAGCTGATGGAAACAGATGCAGAGACCCAAAGCCAAACAATAGGCAGAACTCAGGGAATCTTCTGGAAGAGGGGGAGGAAGGATTGAAGGAGCCAGAGGGCTCAAGGACACCACAAGAAAACCTACAAAATCAACTAATCTGGACCCATAGGGGCTCACAGAGACTGAAATACCTACCAAAGAGCATTCATGGGACAGACCTAGGCCCCCTACACATATGTAACAGATGTGCAGATTGGTCTTCATATGGGACCCCTAACAATTGGAGCAGGGGCTTTCTCTGACACTGTTGCATGCCTTTTGATCCGGTAACAGAATATTTTTTATTTACCAACATTTATATTTAATTAATACTTAAGCATCTATAAAATACCTAAATCTTATAACCTAAAACCTAAAATATAAAATCTATAATCTATCTAAGAATACCTTAATACCTAAAAACACTCTAATACCTATATAAAAACACTTTACACTATTTTAAGTTTCTTCAAACAATATTAATACTCTTAGTGTAGGTCCGTGTAGGATGGCTTGGTTTACGGCAGTCCCATCAGGTAGTTTTTTTTAAGCTTAAGGTCCATTGGGCCTTAATTTGTCAGTTCATAAGACCAGTTTATTTCCACCACCAAGTTGTGGCCAGTTTATAAAGTTTATCTGTTCCGACCGCCAACTGAGGGCGGCCTTTTCAACTTCTCCAATCGCCTTCCAGACTCCACTTGTGCCCCCCAACACCTTTTGTACCTTGCTATGCTTTTCTTCAGAATGGCTTCTCAGCGGGTGAGGGCAGAGAGAGAGTATGAGACTGAGTGGATGTCTAAGTCATCCCATCTCGAGATTCTCGTTGGAGGGTCTCCCAGCATTCCCATTGCTGTGGTTACCGACATTTATGCGGGCTTTTCCAAGTCATGCCCCTTCAACAAGGCGGACCATGTTTTCATCTCCATAATCTTCAGGGATGCCAGTTCTTGGCAGTTCAAAATCCTTATAAAAAGCCTGACTTCTACCACAGGATCCCTTTCCCCTAACCTGGCTGCCATGTCTAGCCTCAATAGGACAAGATGTGCCTAGTCTTACTGCAACTTGATATGCCAAGGCTGGTTGATATCCTTGGGAGGCCTCCCCTTCTCTGAGGAGAAAGGGCGAGGGGTATGGAGGTAGGGGAGGTAAGAGGAGGGAGGGGAAGCTGTGATCAGGATGTAAAGTAAGTAAGTAAATAAATAAAAATTTAGTTCAGTTCCAGCACTCATGTCAGGTGGCTTGTAACCACTCCACCTCCAGGGGATCACACACCCTGTTCCGGACTCTGTGGCACCTGCACTCATGTGGCATATCCACACAATTAAAGAAGAATAAATCGTTGGAAATGTGTTCATTGTAGTATTTTCCCCTTTCTTTCATTAAAAGACAGACTAGTTAACAGATCATCTGGACTTTTTTTTTTCCTCCAATCTGGCCAGGACTCAATTACTGTTTTTAAATTTAGACCAATCAAAAATGGGAAAAGTCTAGCAGGGCAGTGGTGATACACACCTTTAATCCCAGCACTTGGGAGGCAGAGGGAGGTGGATCTCTGAGTTTGAGGCTAGCTTGGTCTACAGAGTGAGTTCCAGGACAGCCAGGGCCAGGTTGAGAAATCCTGTCTCAAAAAACCAAACCAAACCAAAACAACCCCCTTCCCAAACAAACAACAGCAATAAAAAGAATAAGAAGTGTCAATATTGGGAACAGACAAAAGAAACTTATTCTAAATACCACCATTTCACTTTAGACTCCATTTAATCATAGGGAACAACTACGTTCAAGATCTCAGGCACTGGGGAGCTGGGGACTTCCAAATAGTTGAACAGCGTCTGTTGTAAGGAGACAGTTGTTTGAGTCCAGCCATCTCAGGGACAACTTCTTGATCTTTCTGGCATGGTCAAACTAAATTCATGTTCCCAGACCCAACTCCTATCCAGAACCAACTCCTATCCAGATTGGTGAAAACTCCCTTGCTCAATCCCTTATGTCAAAATGTGATTGAACAATGCTATGGACCACTCCAATCCCCCTTGCTTTATGGTTTCATCCTTTAAACATGATGCACAACTTCTCTTCAAGGTTGAAGTACAGCATTCAGTAGCAGCTTGATTACAATAAATGTTTGTCATCTGCATTAATTCTGGTATTTGAGTTATGTTGGATCTAGTGGACCCCATAACATTAACACATGAGTTTCTTTCTTTTTCTTTTTTTTGTTTACTTATTTATTTACTATATATGCACTGTTCTGCCTGCACATATGCCTGCAGGCCAGAAGAGGGTACCAGATCTCATTATAGATGGTTGTGAGCCACCATGTGGTTGCTGGGAATTGAATTCAGGACCTTTGGAAGAGCAGCCAGTGCTCTTAACCTCTGAGCCATCTTTCTAGCCCCTCTTTTTTTTTTTTTTTTTTTTTTAAGACAAGATCTCATTATGTAGCTCTGGCTGTCCTGGAACTCACTATGTAGGCCATAGTGGTTTCATACTCACAAAGATCTGCCTATTCCTGCTGGGGTTAAAGGTATGCATCACTGTTCCTAGTCTTAGTTGTTTCTTTAGTAACTACTATAGACAAAATAAAGCATTGAATTCATGCTGCAAACAGACATAACAATCTTCCAAGTTTAGTGAATATATACAAATGAACTAGTTAGTAAGATGGTGGGATAGGAGGTTCCCCACTTGGATCCCGCCCCTCCCAGAGAGTGATTTCACAGACCAAAGTGCCTTTTTATGAAACAATTCTTGATCTGGCCATCTATTGTGAAGCTGTAGTAATAAAAAAAAATGGAACAGGTGGAGAGCCTGGAACTCATCTACATCTACACCTACACCTACACACACACTTATGGACAGTGAATCTTCAGCAAAGGTGCCAGGAACATACAATGGGAAGAGAATATTCAGTTCAGTAACTGATGTTGAGAAAGTTTGATATACACATCAAGAATAAAATGAGATTCTTATCCTATACACAAACTCAATTCAGAACTGAATAAGGACTTAAAAATACTATCTGATTGTAAAACTACTAGAGAAACCAATGATTGAGAGATGCTTGTTAACACGGGCCATTGCAAAAACATTTTGAAATTTTCTCTTGAAAGCATAAACAACAAAAGCAAAAAATAGAACAGTTTACATTAAATGAAAAAATTCCTTATGCATAACAAAGAAAATAACAGAGTGATAATCTACAAAATGGGTAAAACTTTTTCTTTTTGGTTTTTGGAGATAGGGTTTCTCAGTGTAATAGCCCTGGCTGTCCTTGACTCGATTTGTAGACCAGGCTAACCTTGAACTCACAGAGGCAACCTTCCTCTGCCTTCCCAGTGCTGGGATTAAAGGCATGCACCACCACACCCAGCCAGGTAAAACATTTTCAAACCACATATGTGATAAGGAATTAATATTTGAAATATATAAAGAACTAAAATAACTCAAGAAAACACATAAACTGATTAAAATAATGCAAAGGGCCCAAATAGGCAATTTCTCACAAACTGACCTACAAATTCTCAACATCCCAAATCATTAGAGAAATGAAAATTAAAGCCAACCATGAGATATCACTTCACATGTGGTAGAGAAAAAAGAGATAAACAAATGTTGGTGAGGATTTGGAGAAAATAGGCTCCTTGCACAGTGCCAGTGTTAACATGGATTCACACAAGCAAATGGAGAGCATCATGGAAGTTCCTAAAAAGTTACGAAAGGAAGTACCACATGATCCAGGAATTTCATTCTTCAGTATATATTCAAAGGCAAAGGAGTCAATGTATCAACGGTAGCTTTATTCACGATAGTCCATATGGAATCAGCCTGAGGGTCATCATCAGAAGAATGGATAAAAATCATGTGGCACACACACATAACACAATGCTGTTTGCCAGCGAAAGGAAAGTCTTTTCATTTGTCAATGCATGAATGAACCTGGAAGACATTATGTGAAGCAACATGCGCCAGACGCAGAAAGACAAATACTCCCTGAACCCAGTTCCACATGGCTGTGAAGAAGTTGAATTCACAAAAGCAGAGAGCTTAGCAGTGCTGATCAGGGATGTGATAACAACAGGAGCAGAATTTCAGTTAGATATGGAGGAGCTACGTTGCTGTAATTGTTGTTAATAATTTGTTATATATTTGGAAATTGCTCAGTGATTATATTTTAGATGTTCTTACCACAAAAATAATTACATAGTTATGGTAGAAGTTAGGCTTATTTAGTGAAATTAGGCAGTTCAGATTAGCATCTAGCAGCACAAAAAGGAGAGCTTGGTGTCCCTTGAACTTGGGCCAAGATGGACAGAGCAAAGTTGAGGCCATAGTTCTGGGAACTGCCCTGTTGAAGGGGTGTGGCTAAGAAACCAAGCAAACCACACAGATGATGTGGTTGCCGTGAGAAACAACAGGTTGCTGGACATCTTGAGAAATCTTGTGGACCCACAATACTGCCAAGGATTGCAAGATAATGCAATATATAAGCCAGAGAACTCCACATGGTCTCTCTCTTCCTCCTGGCTTCACCAACTGAGAAATCAAGCTTAGTCAGCGCATAGCAAGGTATGCCATTAACAGAATTTAGGCTGCGATAGCCCAAGGCAAAGGCCTGGTATAAAACCTGCCCAGAGAGAGTTCCTTGAAGGCGTCTGCCTTGGGGCCCCAGAACACCAAAAGAGTGAATAAAAGGGGTGGAGTTAAGAAGCTACTCAAGCTAGCTTTAGGCTGTGAAGTCTGTGGAAAAGATTGGCCTCAGTTTGAAACAGACTGACTTTATAAACTAGCCACAATTTGGTGGTTGAAATAAATTGGCCTTTTGAACTGGCAAATTAAGGCCCAATGGACTTTAAGCTTGAAAGATACTACCTGATGGGACTGCCGTAAGCCAAGTCACCCTGCACAGACCTATGTTAAGAATATTAATATCCTTTTAAGATAGTTAAAATAGTGTTAGTTAAGTGTTTTTAGATATTTATTAGAGTGTTCTTAGGTATTAGGGTGTTCTTAGATGGATTATAGATTTTAGATTATAGGTTTTTAGGTTATAGGATTTAGGTATTTTATAGGTGTTTCTTAAGAATTAATAAATAAGTGTCTAGAAATAAAAACACTCTGTTACACATAGTTAATGGATATGCCCATTGGTTTAGTTATTTCAAAATGCATACATGGATGAAAACAGCATACTGTAAACTATAAACATGTATACAGACATGTACTCTTTTTATTAGTAAAAAGTCTTTGTTTAACATTATATTTGTGTGTGTGTGTGTGTGTGTGTGTGTGTGTGTGTATGTGTGTGTGTGTACATATGCCATGGCACACATGTGGAGGTCAAAGACAACTTTGTGGAGTCAATTCTTTCTTTCTACCTTTAAGTGGATTTTGGAGATTAAATTCAGAACAAGCTTTAATGGCTGAGCCATCTTTCAGGCCCTCTGCCCCTGGCTCTTTCTTTCTTTCTTTTTTTAAATGTGGGATCAAACTCAGGTCCTCATGCATGTGTACCAAGCACTTTTGTGTCTGTGAGCCAGTTCTCCAGCCCTTAGAGGAAGCTTTGAACTTATGGTAGGAAATGACTCTTAGTTCTTTATAAAATGAAATCTCTACTACCTTTAGAACTTCAAGTTTTGTTTTCGGAGTTGACCTTTGTTTGTGAAGTGTGGGTCAGTGGTTTTAGCATTTTCATCTTCTGTTCCTTTGACTAAGGTCGTGGGAATGACTTACCAGGGACACATCGTTTCTTTGCAAGCAGCATGTCTGAAAGTCATGCCCATTATCTGAAGTTTATTAAAAGCCAGATACATTAAGTCTGGTGAAGTGGAATTGAGACTTTCTCCTGATTTACTCTGCTTGCCCTAGATGTGTCAGATCCTCAAGGGGGCCTTGGCCAGGATGGGAATCTGTCTTCTAAATCTGGCGGTCAGCAACTATCTCTGTCATTGCTCTTACCCTGAGTAACTTACAGTATGAAGGTCTCTCTCTTGCCTTAGACAGCAGCTCACTGAGGACAGGGACTATACCAAATCTTAGTCATTATTTTAGTGTCTCAAATTTTAAAATGTCCTGGGTCCACATGTCTACATTCTCATTCTCTTTGTCTACATGTCTACATTCTCTCTCTCTCTCTCTCTCTCTCTCTCTCTCTCTCTCTCTCTCCCTCTCTCTCTCTCTCTGTTTTTTGAGGCAAGGTTTCTTTGTGTAGCCCTGGCTGTCCTAACTCACTTTGTAGACCAGGCTGGCCTTGAACTCATAGAGATCTGCCTGCCTCTGCTTCTCGAGTGCTGGGATTAAAGGTATGTGCCACCACGGCCCTGCAGTCTACATTTTCTAATCTCAACATCAGAGTGTACTATTTAATATCATGTTCAAAGGCCAAAGTCTACCCTATCCTGAAGAATGACTCTAGTGACCAGTGCTCTGCCCCACGTTGGGCGCCACCTGTAACCGAACTTTTAAATTCTTATTTAACACTTATTTATTTATTACTAAATTCACTTATAACAAACACCAGCAATTTCTTATCTATTAATCCTATAAAATCTTACAACCCCTTTAACCTATCCACTAAACCTATTGATAATTATAACAACTACTTTCATAACCTTTTAGAATGATACAGTCTCTGGGGCAGGTCCTCAGTCGTCAGGAACACAGTATTTGTTGTAGATTCTTTAACGCACTTAGCAGTCCTTTTTCTGGATCTCTCAGATGCAGGTTCTTCAGGGTAAGTTGGTTATTGCAGTCTCATCTTAAATAAGGCTTCATGCTTTCTTCTCTGTGGGAGACCTCAGCCGTCTGCAGGCCAACTTACTTCTTTTGAATCAGGAACTCAGCTGCTTTGCCTCAGTCCTTAAAGCCAGGCACCGTTTCCTTTAGGCCACTGTTTGGACAGATCAAACCCCTCTAGGCAAAAGCTGAGCCACAGGGTCCAGTCCTTGGCCTTTTGGTGTCTTGCTCAGGCTTTCTTTGCTCACCAGCTTCTTTCTGCTTCAGGGAGAGAGCTGGCCATCAATGGCCAGCCCTTTTTTCAGCAGGACTCTTGGAGCTCTTTAGCATCAGGGGCCTCTTCCCTCTCTGGGCTCCACACACTGTCCTCAAATAGGAGGAACTCTGTTTCAGCTTAATTTGGGCTGCGCCCACTTAGCAGCTGAAAACAATGTCAGGCCAGATACTTTGTTTCTTCAATTCTATTGAGTCTTTTCTGTTTTCCTGACTTCAAACTTGTTTTTCAGTCTATTGAGTCTTTCCTGTTTTTGCTGACTTCATGCTGATAATGCTCTTCAGGCCCCGAATTAAGAGACAGTATCAGAAACTCCTATATATTTTCTAAATCTAATTTATCTAACCCCTACAGACCAGGATATAGGCTAGGGTGTCTATTGTGACCTTAATGGTGCAACTACTTCTTCAGCCTTCTCAGCCCAGTCTTGCCTTTGAAGCTGCACATGCAAGCCTAAGGTCAGTTCCTCACTTCAAATGTGCCACAGATTGAGTGAAAGAAACACACTCAGCATTGCATAGAAAATAGAGATGGATGATTTCAGGATAGTGAACTTGTTTTGCAAAAGACAGGGTTAACTCAAGGCTCTCTTCAGGAAGAAGAGACAAGTGGCCTGTTTCCTCTGCTTGAACATACACATACCTTGGGACACTGTGGCCACTAAGACACCAGGGTAAGAAATAAAATCCCAAGAAGAGAGCTAGGATGACATACTTGGGGCTGCAGATCTTACCAGGTGATGGAAGACCCATCTCCCAGGATGCTCCTGATCTCTGTCCTGCATCTGTCCTGATGCTCAGGGTTCAGAGCCAGGCAGTAGAGTAGCCAGGAGATGCTGGCTGCAGAGGCGTTGTGTCCAGCCCACATGAAGGTGTTCACCTCAGACCGCAGGTCAGCATCTGAGAAGGCTCTTTCATCTTCAGCCTACAACATGCAGCAAAGATAGCTGAATGGAACATTGCTTCACAGGTGTTTAGAGACACCATCAAAATGACAGTTTTTCAGAAATGCTACAGTTTCAAATAAAGGTTTCAATTTTAGTTTAGTTTACCAAATACATACTAGGATTCCTACTCTGCCCACAACGCAAAGGAAAAGCAATGATACAAAAGAAAAACAGGCTAAGCACTTGGAAAATGTCTTCACTCTTCCACGTGTATCTAATTTCTCAACTTTTCCTTTCAAAGTGCTTGTCCGTGCTTCCATTTTTTCCATGAGTTTCTAGGCTCCAGGTATCTGTATAACCTCCAAATCATGGCAAACAGGTAACTCAGTGTTCACCAACTCCTAGAGAGTGGCAGGCCTCAGTCTTTCCACCGAGAGCCAAACGCTCACAGCAGTCTCCTGCTTAGATTTAGCTGAAGAGGTTTGCTTCTGTCTTCCTGTGATGACTCCATTTGCCCATCCACCCTCCCACATGGTTAACAGATGTTTTAGCAGGCCTAGATTTTTGGTGCATTTACCTGGGCAGAAAGTACAATATCCAGAAAATTTTGAGCCTTTTGAGTGTCACCCTCCTTTACTCCATCCTTGAGGAGTTTCCTTCTGTCCTGGATTATCTTTTCTGCATAGAATAACAGGTCTTCCTTACCAAAGGGACAATTAGGCCAATCAAGGTCAAATACATTATAAAGCCAAGCAGAATCCACACAAAGTGTCACATCTTGCCTGCTTTCAGAGGCCCAGGTGGGTATATTTTATCTAAATACATTAAATTTATACGAGTGGCTTATTTTCCATCAACAGACAACCTTTAACAAAAGTTTCAAACAGAAGAGACCAAAACTTAATTTCTATCAGTAGACAAGCAGTATGGCTAAGATGATTGTAAAGTTAGATGTGAGTAACCAATCGTCATTGTCCTCCTTGGTCTGAAATCTTTGTTTTTATGGAAATTATCCAATGAAGTAGCCACCAGAGAAAACACCCAACATACACAAACAACTAAAGGGGCTAAAAGCAAGTAGGCAAACAGTCAGAAACAGAACATGGGATAGACAGAATATGTACAACCACTTTCTACAGAGATTAGTTTGTTTTCTGTCATAATTGGGGTCAATTTTGTTATTTGAACTTACCATTTCATATAAAATTTAAGTGAATTTTGATGGAAGTAAGTAGAATAGTATGTTTTGATTTTCCAAAAAATTTTCTGTCCATCATGTGTTTAGCTTCTCATCCATGCTCATGGAAGCAAAACTAATTAAGCTCAGCAAGTTATAAAAAAAAAAAAGACATGAAAGTAGAAGGGACAATATTTGGAAAGAGAAAGTAACCTGGGAATGAAGATGATCAATGTATACACTTATGAAATTGTGAACAAAGTTACTCTTGGGGCTGGACCAATAGCTCACTAGTTAAGAGCACTGGCTACTTTTCCAGAGGACCCAGGTTCGATTCCCAACACTCACATGACAAAATTCTAGGCTGTCCTGGAACTCACCATGTAGACCAGGCTGGCCTCAAACTAACAGGTCCACCTAAGTCAGCCTCCTGAATGCTAGGATTAAAGACGTACACCACACCACCACACCCAGGTTTTGAGTGTCTTTTAAATACATATCCCCATCTACTCTTTCCTCCATGCCTGTGCTATGCAAGTATTTTAGTTTGTAATTATTACTTAATTTACTGCACAGGAAAACCACATGTCATGTACATTTTGAAATCTTAACTGTTCCCTTGTTATATATGTATTAGTAAAAACTACATATAAAATTGTATAATAAATGATAATGAGGGAGAAAACTTATCTTAAAGGACTGAGCTTGTAATTATTTGATCAGTGACCACATTAAAGCTCCATTAAGAACAAGAATTAGGGGCTGGAGATATGGCTCAGTGGTTAAGAGCGCTCTCTGCTCTTCCAAAGGTTCTGAGTTCAATTCCCAGCTCCTACACGGCAGTTCACAACTGTTTGCTGCCCTCTTCTGGTGTACAGATCTAAATGCAGGCAAGGTACCCACATACATAAAATAGATATATAAATAAATCTCTTTTTAGCTGGGCGGTGGTGGCGCATGCCTTTAATCCCAGCACTTGGGAGGCAGAGGCAGGTGGATCTTTGCGAGTTCGAGGCCAGCCTGGTCTACAAAGTGAGTCCAGGACGGCCAGGGCTACACAGAGAAACCCTGTCTCGAAAAACCAAAAAAATAAAAAAATAAAATAAAATCTTTTACTCTAAAGAACAAGAATTATTTTCTCGCTTACGGTGAAACTTCTTCTTCCACACATAAGACAGACATGAGGGTGCATGGATTTGGGTAACCCGTATCCAAGACAGGCCTGTGTTTTTACCTGTGCATCGGTGTATTACTTTGCCTAACTCCTGGAAGCAGTGGCCCTTAGGGCTGAATTTGAAAATTATGTCATGGTGATACCAGAAATTGTACAAGTGGGAAGATATGATTTCGCCGAGTTCAAACGTTGCCTTCACATAAGGCTCATAGGTGCTAGAAGAAAAAGTTGGAACAATGGGTTAATAATTGACTCAGATCACAATGAACTTGTTTACTGTCCCTTCACTGACCCATTTATCTGGCAGTTGGTTTCCTGGCCAAAAGCACATTTCATGATTATGTCCAGGGTCATCAAGTTGATGTGTTCAAAAACCTCCACCGTTGTTTCCTGAGTGGTCCACATCTTCTCCCATTTATCCTGTCAGAGGAGGCCAAGATCAATATCATCACTATTATCAAATGGTCTTTATTTGCTTCCTTTTCCCCAACCCTGCTCTTATCATCTCAGGTACAAAACCCTGACCTTACAGGAACTGAAGGCCAGGAGTAAATAACCCATGTGTTTATTCTGGGCACAAGGAAGGGAAGCACACACTGGGCAAGTGAGAAACAGCGTGATGCATACTTCACATCTGGTCTTTCAATGATTGTCTCTGTTCTGTGCCAAACGGTAAGGAGCTTCACACACCATCTAATTAAGACTGCAACATGTGGGGTTTCCTCAGGGCTTTCTCCACCTTCAACCCCCAACTCATAAAATACACCATCACTACTCTCAACCATCACACCCACACCTAAACTCAGAGTGTTTTTTCAAAAACACTGAAACCGAACTTTTAAGTTATTATTTAACACTTATTTATTTACT
>CAJQZJ010005020.1:12465116-12485601 GCA_907164525.1 Lophiomys imhausi
TTGGAGGAGAATAGGGGGTGCTGTCAGGAGTTGATATGTCTTGATATTAAAAAATCTAAAGTTACAAAAACATCTTTGAATGCCATATTCTGCAGATCTCTTGAGGTTTTTGAAGAGGCCCTATCTATCTCTTATATTAGGGTAAGCAGATGTTGCTTGTCTCTTAGCAGGTTTATTTCTGATTAGCTTAGCAAGTAACTATAATAGGCTGTTATAGTACCTAACAGAATGACCGGCTTGCATAACCATTAGTTTGCATTTCTTAATTATCCAAAACAGTTTATGACAGTTAGTAGTAAAAGGCCAAAACATCACATTTCATTTTTTTTCTTTACCTCCTAACCCTTCCATCCCATTTCTCTGGGGTGAGGTGTCCTTATATAACAGTCCCTCATCTCAGTTGAGAGGTCATATGAGGTCCAAGTGCCTCTTCATTCATTGGGGATCTATGAAGCAGTACCATCAGTGAAAAGTGTCTCGTTGCCTGGGAGAGAGAACTACTAAACAAATCAATAAGCATACAATAGATAAAAAAGACTAAAAAATAGAAAAAAATATAACTAATATATAAAAAATAGATAAAAATAAAAATTAAAAATAAGAAGTCTATGTCCAAGTTCCCTTTGGTATGTTAGTTGTAGTACTGATACCTTCTACTATATAGCTAAAATCCTACTATAAGTGAATAGATGCCATATGTGTCCTTCTGAGTCTGGGTTAGTTCACTCAGGATGAGCTTTTCTAGTTCCATCCATTTGGCTGCAAATTGCATAATTTCATTGTTCCTGATAGCTGAATAATATTCCACTGTGTAGATGTACCACAGTTTTTTAACCCATTCTTCGGTTGAGGGACATCTGGGTTGTTTCCAGTTTCTAGCTATTACAAATAAGGCTGCTATAAACATAGATGAGGAAACTTCCTTATGATTCCGTGAAGAGGCACTTGGGTGTATACCCAGAAGTGGTATGGCTGGGTCCTGAGGCAGAGCTATTCCAAGTTTTCTAAGATATCGCCAGACTGACCTCCATAGTGGTTGCACAAGCGTGCATTCCCACCAGCAATGGAGGAGAGTTCCCCTTTCTCCACACCCTTGCCAGCATGTGCTGTCATTTGAGTTTTTGATCCTAGCCATTCTGACAGGTGTGAGATGGAATCTCAGAGTCGTCTTGAGTTGCATTTCTCTGATGATTAAGGATGTTGAGCATTTCTTCAAGTGTCTCTCAGCCATTAGGGATTCCTCCTTTGTGAATTCTCTATTTAACTCTGTCCCCCATTTTTTGATTGGATTATTTGTTTTCTTGGCATTTAATTTCTTGAGTTCTTTGTAGATTTTGGATATTAGCCCTCTGTCAGATGTGGGGTTGGTGAAGATTTTCTCCAGGTCTGTAGGCTGCTGTTTTGTTCGAATGACAGTGTCCTTTGCCTTACAGAAGCTTTTCAGTTTCATGAGGTCCCACTTATTGATTGTTGATCTCAAGTCCTGAGCTGTTGGTGTTCTGTTCAGGAAGTTATCGCCTGTGCCAATTAGTTCGAGGGTTTCTCCCACTTTATCTTCTAGTAGATTTAGTGTGACCGGCCTTATGTTAAGGTCTTTGATCCACTTGGACTTAAGTTTTGTACAAGGTGATAAGTATGGGTCTAACTTCATTCTTTTACAAATGGACATCCAGTTGGACTAGCACCATTTGTTGAAGATGCTGTCCTTCTTCCATTGTGCCGTTTTGGCTTCTTTGTCAAAAATTAGGTGGCAATAAGTGTGTGGGTCTATTTCTGGATCTTCAATTCGATTCCATTGATCTACCAGTCTGTTTCTATACCAATACCATGTTTTTACTACTGTTGCTCTGTAGTACAGCTTGAAATCTGGGATGGTAATACCTCCAGATGTTTTTTTTTTTTTTATTGTACAGGATTGATTTAGCTATTCTGGGATTTTTGTTGTTCCATATGAAATTGAGACTAGCTCTTTCCAAGTCTATAAAAATTGTGTTGGTATTTTGATAGGAATTGCATTGAATCTATATATTGCTTTTGGTAGGATGGCCATTTTTATTATGTTGATCCTACCTATCCATGAGCATGGGAGATCTTTCCATCTTCTAAAGGCCTCTTCCGTTTCTTTCTTCAAGGGCTTGAAGGTCTTGTTGTACAGGTCCTTTACTTGCTTGGTTAGAGTGACCCCCAGGTATTTTATGTTGTTTGTGGCTATTGTGAAGGGGGTTGTTTCCCTTATTTCTTTCTCAGCCCATTTGTTTGTTGTATAAAGAGGGCTTCTGATTTTTTTGAATTAATTTTGTATCCAGCCACTGTGCTGAAGGTGTTTATCAGGTGTAAGAGTTCTCTGGTGGAATTTTTGGGGTCGCTTATGTATACTATCATATCATCTGCAAATAGGGATAATTTGACATCTTCGTTTCCGATGTTTATCCCCTTGATGTCCTTTAGTTGTCATATTGCTCTAGCAAGAACTTCAAGTACTATATTGAAGAGATATGGTGAAAGTGGACATCCTTGTCTTCTCCCTGAGTTTAGAGGAAATGCTTCAAGTTTCTCACCATTTATTTTGATGTTGGCCACTGGCCTGCTGTATATTGCCTTTATTATTTATAGGTACGGCCCTTGTATGCCGTTCTCTCCAGAACTTTTATCATGAAGGGGTGTTGGATTTTGTCAAATGCTTTTTCTTCATCTAGCGAGATTATCATGTGGTTTTTTTCTTTCATCTTGTTTATATGGTGAATGACGTTGATAGATTTTCATATGTTGAACCATCCCTGCATCCCTGGAATGAAGCCTACTTGATCATGGTGTATGATACTTTTGATGTGTTCTTGAATTCAGTTTGCTAGTATTTTATTAAGTATTTTTGCATCTATGTTCATGAGGGAGATTGGTCTGAAGTTCTCTTTCTTTGTTGGGTCTTTGTGTGGTTTAGGAATCAGGGTGATTGTGGCCTCGTAGAATGAGTTTGGCAATGTTCTTTCAGATTCTATTTTGTGAAAGAGTTTGAAAAGTATTGGTGTTAGCTCCTCTTTGAAGGTCCGGTAGAATTCCGTGCTAAAGCCATCTGGCCCTGGGCTTTTTTTGGTTGGGAGATTTTTAATGACTGTTTCTATTTCCTTAGGGGTTATAGGGCTGTTTAATCTGTTTATCTGATCTTGATTTAGCTTCGGTAGGTGGAATCTATCAAGAAAATTGTCCATTTCACTTAAGTTTTCAAATTTGGTGGAGTATAGATTTTTAAAGTAGGACCTAAATATTCTCTGGATTTCCTCAATGTCTGTTGTTATTTCACCCTTTTCATTTCTGATTTGGTTGATTTGTGTTTTCTCCCTCTGTCTTTTAGTTAATTTGGCCAAGGGTCTGTCTATTTTGTTGATTTTCTCGAAGAACCAACTCTTGGTTTCATTGATTCTTTGTATAGTTCTTTTTGTTTCTAAGTTGTTGATATCAGCCCTAAGTTTGATGATCTCCTGCCTTCTGCTCCTCTTGGGAGTGTTTGCTTCTTTTTTTTCCAATTCACCTAGTTTAGCTGTTAATTCGCTAATATGAGCTGTCACAATTTTCTTTTTGAAGGCACTTAGTGCTATGAACTTTCCTCGTAGCACAGCTTTCATTGTGTCCCATAGGTTTGGGTATGTTGTGTCTTCATTTTCGTTGGATTTTAAGAAGTCTTTGATTTCCTTCTTTATTTCTTCCCTGACCCAGTGGTCCTCTAGTAAAGAGTTGTTCAATTTCCATGTGAGTGTAGACTTTCTGTTGATTCTTTTGCTATTGAAGTCCAGCTTTATTCCTTGGTGGTCTGATAAGATACAAGGGGTTATTTCAATTTTCTTGTATCTGTTGAGGCTATCTTTGTGTCCAACTATATGGTCGATTTTGGAGAAGGTTCCGTGAGGTGCTGAGAAGAAGGTGTATTCTTTTGTGTTTGGGTGAAACGTTCTGTAGATATCTGTTAGGTCCATTTGGTTCATGATCTCTGTTAGACTCATTATTTCTCTGTTTGGCTTCTGTCTTGATGATCTGTCCATAGTTGTGAGTGGGGTGTTGAAGTCTCCCACTATTAAAGTGTTTGGATCAATGTGCGACTTAAGTTTTAGAAGCGTTTCTTTTATAAATGTAGGTGCCTTTGTATTTGGAGCATAGATGTTCAATATTGAGATGACCTCTTGGTGGATATTTCCTTTAATGAGTATGTAATGCCCTTCTCTGTCTTTTTTTATTAACTTCAATTGGAAGTCTATTTTGTTTGATATTAGGGTGGCTACTCCACCTTGTTTCCTGGGTCCATATGCTTGGAAGACCTTTTCCCAGCCCTTTACTCTGAGGTAGTGTTTATCTTCAATAGTGAGATGTGTTTCTTGTATACAGCAAAAAGATGGATCTTGTTTATGGATCCAGTCTGTAAGTCTGTGTCTTTTTATTGGCGAGTTGAGTCCATTGATGTTGATGGATATTAGTGACCAGGGGTTGTTATTTTCCATTATTTTGGTATAGCTGGCTGTCTTGTGTTTCTCTTTTGTTTAGTTGCTGTGGAGGTTTCTATTTAATCTGTTTTCTTGGGTGTAGTTATCTTCTCTGTGTTGGAATTTTCCTTCTAGGATATTCTGTAGGGCTGGGTTTGTGAGGAGATATTGTTTGAATTTGATTTTGTCATGGAATATCTTGTTTTCTCCTTCTATGTTGATAGAGAGTTTTGCTGGGTATAGTAGTCTGGCTGGACACCTCTGTTCTCTCAGGGCTTGTAGGACATCCGTCCAGGCCCTTCTAGCTTTTAAAGTTTCTGAGGAGAAGTCAGGTATGATTCTGATGGGTCTGCCATTGTATGTGACTTGGCCTTTTTCTCTTACAGCTTTTAATATCCTTTCTTTGTTCTCTACATTTGGAGTTTCTATTATTATGTGGCGAGAGGAGTTTCTTTTCTGATCTAATCTGTTTGGTGTTCTGTAAGCCTCTTGGATTTTTACTGGCATCTCTTTCTTTAGGTTTGGGAAGTTTTCTTCTATGATTTTGTTGAAGATATTTCCTGGACCATGGAGTCATGAGTCTTCTCTTTCTTCTATGCCTATAATTCTTAGGTTCCGTCTTTTCATTGAATCCTTGATTTCTTGGATGTTGTGGGTGAGAGATTTTTTAGCCTTCTCATTTTCTTTGGATGTTGTACTGATTTCTTCCATCGAATCTTCCATGCCTGAGATCCTGTCTTCCATCTCTTGCATCCTATTTTTCATACTCACATCCATAGTTCCTGTTCTCTTCTCTTGATTCTCATTTCCTCTTTTAACTCTGACTGTGTTTTCTTTATTGTTTCTATTTCTATTTTCATGTCTTGAATGGTAGTTCATTTTGTACATTTCCTTCTCCAGTTTGCTTGTTTTTGTCTGGAGATCTTTCATTGCTTTATCCTTTTCCTGTTCAAGCTATGTCACCTTGGCTTGGAGCTCTTTAATGATGTTATTCGTTGTTTTGACTTGTAGAATTGTGGCTTCTTTGAATTCCTTCATAGTTTTAAGTTCTTCTTGAAGGGACTTTATCGCTTTCCATAATGTAGAATTGTCATCGTTTTCATGTGTTTCAGTTGTGGTGAGGTGGTTCAGGCTGGACGGAATAGTGTTGCTTTCTTTTGTTGGAGACATTTCGCTCTGTTTTTTTTGTCTCTGGCCTCTGGCCATGAGGAATTTTTTTTTTTTTTGCTGTCTTCTGGACTTGGGTCCAAAGGGGGCACTGTGGTGTAGGAGTTGCCTTACTGCACCCCTATAAGGTGAGTCATTCAGTCCTGCCTCCCAGGTGGGGACCTAATTAATTCAGGTGGCGGAGCTGTGCACAAGTAAGCTCTGATTCCCTGCCGGAAGGGCCCTTACTAGTACAAAAGTTTGATATAGGACAGTTTCAAATATTTCACAGTTTGCCCGGGGTTGGTTCCTGTAGGGGGTAAATCTGCAGTTCAGCTCCAATAGCCTTGCTGCTCCCGAGGCTTGGAAGCTGGCCTGTGACATCACAGACTGCGATCTGAAGGCGCTTTGCAGTGGAGCTACTTCACTTCCAAGGGTCACAACCTTTCCCAGATAATTGTATTGTCTGTGTGAGACCTGGGAGTGCCCAGCAGGGTGGGGATTATCTCTGCATGGTTTCTGAATCTGCTGGCTGGGTATTAGGTTATTTCTCCTTTTGGGGGGATGGGTTATCCCGATTCCCGGGTCCAGAGGCTTCCTAGGGTGTCCGAGAGTTGGAAGGGGCATCCTGCCCAGGCATCTTCTGTGGTCCCTGTGTAGCTGGGTGAGATTTAGAAGGGGTCATGCCCTTTGTACAGCGTCCTGCAACACTTGCCGCCTTGTGACTGTTGACCCCAAAATCAAAATACGTCCGCACCGGCCACCACCATCTTGGATCCCTGGTTAACCCTTTTAAAGAATTAGTTTTTAGTTTTTTTTTTTTGTTTTTGTTTTTTTTGATGAGCATATACTAGCTATACCTATTAATAGAACTTAGTGTGATATTTCACCTCAGGCATTTGAGGAGCACTGAGGAGCCCCTGGGGACAGTTTGGAAGAAATGAGAGGAGGGGCAGGCCTCTGAGCTTGAGGTGCTCTGCAAGTATTCAGCAGAAGGAGGAAGTGTGAGAGGAAAGCAGGGAACACTGCCTGAGAAGTGAAGACAGCACAGATGGCTGTCAGAAAGGGAGGGGATGAGATGCTCCCTGGTGGAGCTGAATTATGCTGGACACTGAGCAGTGCTGAGGAAGATGCCCTCCCTCCCTGCTCCCCGCTCCCTCCTGTCCCTTGTTCCCCTTCTTTGAGCTTGGTGCTCTCCCAGTCTCTCTCTTGAGAACTCCCCACTGATTTCCCACTCCTTTTCTGTAGAAGTTTGGCTGAGCACCCAGCCACAAGGTGATAACAACTGTTTCTGGGAAAACATAGTGTGGACTCGCAGGTAGGGAGGGAAATTGGATCTGTGGTATTTGAAGTTTATGAAGAAACTGTATTAATTATTTGTCTGATTTTAAAATAAATGCATTAAAAAATGAAAACCTCTATGCCAATAGAGCTCTTGATAAAACTCATCTTTCAATCAGAAGCTACCCAACAAGAATGCCTTTCTGCAGCAGTCCCTGGCCTCTCTAGAAGGAGCCACTCAACTAAAGGTCAATCACCGACCAGAGGCAGTAACAGAGGCACTGGTCCTTGGCTGGGTCCTTCATGCTCATCAACTAAGTCCATTTTGGCCTCAAACTTTGGCCTACATCACTCTGCCTAGGAGTTTTTTGTTCTTAGTATTGACATATGCAAATAAGCTCACATGCGTGGTAAATCTGAGTCCTGTCTGAAATCTGAAGCCCATTAGCTGCTCTTGGCTTCCTTATCCATCTCCCACAGCCCCTGCTATCTGAGTCTTACTGCCATAGAATGTCAGGCTCTATTTAAGACAGAGGACCAGCTCTTCCTTTTTAATCACCCAAAGAAAAGGCTTACATAGACATCACTACTCAGTGGGTACTTGTATTCTGATTAATTTCTAGAAATCACCTTCGATTTGTCTTGGTCCACTACATGAACGTCTAATCTAGTGCTTCACTTACCAGCATCACATTCACAGAGTGGGCCATCATGTCCACACATGGTTTCAGGATATCATGATGGAATGCAGGAGCCAGAAGGCAGCGGTGTTGGAACCACCTGGGTCCATCTAGATTCAGAAGTCCTCTTCCTTGAGAAAGAAAATGCACAAAACCTCCTGCATTTTATTAGATGAGGAACATAGCCTCATGTGACTGACTTACAAGCAGTCATGAAGCAGTAGTGAACGTCAAGGAGCCGACAGACAAGGACGGTGGTCAGCTCTGATGCTCACGCCTGGAGCGGATACGAAAGCATTCCAAAGCCTGGAAATCTTTGATGCCTGGTAAGGCTTAGTTTCTCAACAATGAAATGTGGTTATCTATGTTGTGCATTCAGTGAAGGCACAAACACACAAGGCACTCAACCCAGAACTTCCTTGGCTCATGGTAGAAACATAATAACTATCTATTTCTTTGCTGCAGACCAATCTGTAAGCATTACTGTGAACACAAATTCATTAGAAACAAGGCAAGGATGTCCATCTGATCCCAGATACCCTCACCTCAAGCTCTGGTTTGTGAAAATTCTTGTCTAGGCTGATACATCACAATCTTCTATTGTCAAAATGTGCAATAGAAACCTTAAGGTTTGTTTTTCAGGGGCTTGGGAGATGGGTCAGTGATTGAGGATATTTGCTGCTTTTGCTGAGGATGGGCATTTAGTTCCCAGCATCCACACTGGATGGTTCGTAGCCATCTGTAACTCCAGATCCCGGAATCCAAGCCCTTTTTATGGCATCCATGGGCAACTACACACATGTGTACATACACACAGACACACAAATATAAATAAAAATAAAATAAATCTTAAAACAGATTTGGATTTCAAAGGACTTTAAGTTTGATTTTTTGTTTTTGTTTTTTCTGGGACAGGGTTTCTCTGTGTAGTCCTGTCTGTCCTGGACTGTCACTCTGTAGACCAGACTAGCCTTGAACTCAGAGATCTGCCTGCCTCTGCCCCTGAGTGCTGGAATTAAAGGCGTGTGCCACCACACCCGACTGACTTTAAGTCTGAATGACATCCCTTAAATTTTTTAATTAACATTTTTATACAATATATTTTGATCATATTCCTTCTCTTCCCCAAAGTTCTCTCAGACCCCTCCCACCTCCCTACCCGCCCACACTCATATTTTTTCCTCTTTCTCTCAAAAAAGAAAAACAACAAAAATTAAAAATCAAAGCAGACAAATAAACAAAATAAAATAATAAGACAAACCCAAACTGAAACATAGTGCACAATAAACCATGGAGTGTGCTTCGTGTTGGCCAACTACTCCTGGGCATGGGGCCTGCCCTGGAACGTGATTGATATATACAGTGACATTCCATTGGAGAAAACTGATTTTCCCTTTCCCAGCAGGTATTATTTGCAAATAACTTCTTGGTTAGGGGTGGGACTGCGTTCACTTCCCATTCACAGTGCAGGGAATTCGTGAATGACATCAAGTGGTAGAAATTTTGATTTCTTTCAAAACACAATTGTGTTGAATGAATGTGTTTCTTTGCTGTGGCCCCAAGTGTGGGATGTGGAGTTGTCTGATCCAGCCGCTGAAAGCAAACTCATGAAAGGGCCCATGGTGTTTTGTTGGCTGGAGATTGCCTCAGAGGACATGCTTTTTGCCCCCTGGAAAACATCCTTTGATAAACAGACTCCTTAAAGAGTGCATGATCTTAGTCAACAGGAAAATACCTGGTTCAGGGGGTGTGGTGTTTGCCAATTGGAAACATCCTTGTGCAAACTCTTAATAGGGTATACAGAGAACCCCCAAAACAGAGAGGCATCATTCTTTTACTTAGCTCCACCTGTCATTGCTTTGCTTCATTTTGAATGACTCCAGACAACTCTTTGGAGACTAGCTGCTGCCAAATCTGCTGCTGATGGAGGTCTAGGTAGGGCTGAAGAGAACAAACATCCCAAGTGGGGGGTCCAGCAACTGTTGCCACCACCGCCACTGCCAATACTGGTGTCTACTGCCGTTGCTGATGACTGGTGTTTGTTCCTGTTGCTGTTTCCTGGTTTTGTTGTTTGACTGGACTTCTGGAATCCTGACAAATCACCTGAAGGTCTTATGTCTAAAGAGGTCTACATCCCCCGTCTTTACTAATCTTTCTCCCCTACATCAGGTTGTTGAGTTGGAAGGGAGGTAGAGATATTAATATAACATCAAATAAATAGTTTAAAAGTATGCCACGAACATCCTTTTATGAGTGCTTAGAAAATGTCAGGTTCCTCGATGCTCATCCTCTACTTGGAGTAGAATAGGGGGTGCTGTCAGGAGCTGACATGTCTCGATATCAAAAAGTCCTAACCTAAGAAAACTTCTTTGAATGCCATATTCTACAGATCTCTTGAGGTTTTTGAAGACCACCTATCTATCTCCATATATTTGGCTAAGCAAATGTTGCTTGTCTCTTAGTAACTTGATTTCCAGTTAACTTAGAAAACATTTGTGATAAACTATGCTAGTATCTAACAAAATGACATGTCTGAATGACTATTAGTTTGCAAATTATCCTATATAGTTTGTAACAGTTGCTATAAAAAGGCCAAAACTTCACATTGCATTTTTAAGCTTTACCTAGGTACAATATCTTAAAAAGAGATGGTTGCATTAGTGCCAAGCTTGTCACTGGGTAAGAAAAACCCCTTGCTTCAACTGTGGACAGAATGCTGTCTGAAAAGGACAAAACTTGGAAGCAGGTAAGTCGACAGCCTAGCTCTGCCAAGACAGGGTAGGCAAGTCCTTCATAATTCCTGCTTTACAATAAATATCTGTCAGAGATACTGGGCCAAAAGGCTGAAGATAGATGCTCCAATGTATGGAGAGAAATCGGACTGTCCAGGCAGCCAGTTGTCTGTCATTTCTTAGTTTTGGAAGCTGCTGACTCTGTACATCCTGTTAAATCAGACATATTTATCCTTCTCAGGTCTCTAATGTGGCTGAAGACTGGATAGTTATAGTCTCACAGTTAAATTTCAAGTTGTTTACGAATTAAAAGGATGTTATAGGTCTAAGAAGATGTTTTTAAGTTGGTTATGCAAGGTAGGATGGAAATTGAGATAGGTTTAGAACTTTAAATATATGGAGATGGATGGATAATAGAATATTGATGTCGGTTGCTGGGTATGTGTGGCCTGGACATTGGGAATGTATGTTGTGCCTTGTAATTTTCACAATTGTGGCCTAATTATTAAAAAAAAAGAATTATGAGTTCTGGAAGAAGGGGAAGGGGGTGAGAGGGTGGGACTGGGAGGGGTGGAGGGAGGGGACTGTGATGGAGTTGTAACTTGAAGTAATAAAGAAAAAGAAAAGAAGAAAGAAAATGCCAGGTTCATGATGCCTGGTTTGATGCTCTTAGCATGCAGACCATTGTCTAAAGTGCGGGAAATACAACACTCATCTCTCTCAGCAGCCACAGCACTGACTCTCACAAACACTTCAAAGATGAGGAAAACGAGTTGTATGGAGGTTAAGTTACGTCCCTAAGATGGTGCACAAGTGCTCTATTGGAGTGAACAGCAGCGTGCAAACCTAAGGGGATCTGAACCCAATGTCTACATTCTTTCATTTCATTTTTTCCTGGTCTAAAATAAACATCAATGGCATGAGGAAGGAGCTTAATTGAGCTGTTCACAGTATAAAGCCAAACTGCATGTCAGAAAGAATTCTACTGAGAAGCAAATAAAAATAAGAGAACACTGAAAAGAAAGGGAAATACAAGAAAATGAGAGAAGAAAGGATTAAGTCCTCCCTTAGAGAAGCTAAGACTTGGAAGAATTCACACACATGTTGCCTTGAAGATGGGACTTTGAGAAGAGGAGAAGACAAGGGTGCTCTGTGAAGCTCTGCTGGGATGACGCTTTTGACTTTCCCTTTGACTCTCTCCTAGGTAGTTCTCTCGTGGATCTTACTCTTCAGAAATGTTGCATGTTCATGTGCCATCCACTGTTTTTTGTTAAATTTAGATGGGTGTCTCACTAGCTTGGATCTCACTAATAGGTCAGCCCGGCTGGCCAGCCCAGAGACCTGCCTGTTCCTGTTTGCCTAGTGTTGGGATTACAAGTGCACACCACCATGCCCCTCTTTTATATATAGGTAGTGAGGATTGAACACAGGTTTCCAGATTCCATTATTAAACTTTAAAAAGTATATTTTTAGTTGAGAACACAAAACACTGGTTTGCACCATGGCATTTTCATAGTTACATGAAATACTTGTTTTCACTGGTCTCCTTCTCCCTCTACCTCTGCCTCCCCTTGGCTTGTTCTCTTCCTTCTCCCAGATATCTCCCACTCTGCATTTATGTCATATGTATTTGATGTCCCTTTCTTGATGCTTCTGAGTTCAGATTCGAGTCTCTTTGGAATGCCCTGCTATGGAAAAGTGAGTGAGAATGGGCGGGGCATACATACCAAGGCATGGAGTCATGAACTGCTGCAGATACTGGCTCTTTGGGTCTGCAGAATCAAACAGAGGAAACAAAAGTCAGCATTAGGGAAAACACCCATGACCAGTGTAAGTTGGAGAAGGCTTTCTTTGTTTGCCTGTACTCAGTGCAGACAGTGGGCAGGAGAGAACCCCAGTTCACTTTCTACAGCCTTGGCTACTGGGAAACAAACCTTTTTGGTTCAGTTCCAGAGAAGAGCAAGTCCCGGAGCCCAAGCTCATATCCTCCCTGGTTTGTATTCCCCTCAACAGTGCTGGCTCACTTGGGGATGGACATGTTTCCAGAGTGGTATGTTAGAAAATATGCTTGTTGAAAAATATCAGACAGTGAGGTACAAAGGCCTCTTGATGGTCTTGTGACCCTAATGTAAATATATTTCACAACTCTGGTTCTGAAGAAGTAAACTCCAGGTAGATTAGATCAGGTGGACAGAGAAACACAGAGTTGTTCAGAGAAAGGGCTGTTTCTGGTTTTGTTAAGGGGGGGGGGATGTGAAACACAGGAAAGATTAGATTGTGAGATATTCAAAAAGTTGGCAGAGCTCACACTGGCCTATTAGTTTTATGCTATGAGATAATCCATAATAGGGATCATGTAAATGGGTTGCATGGGTGGGTGGGGGGAATGACCTATGCCCTGCATAGGAACAGAACAATCTGGACCATAGTCAAGAGTCTGGATGGTAAGTGATTGCCTCATCACCTTAGCTTCTGTTCAGACGCACAGAGGTTGGCTTCTGATTTGCCCTGGAGACTTATGTTCATAATGCAGTGTATGTGTGAAGCACTGTTGTTGACTCGAAAGTCCCAAAACCAAGCAGGCAAAGAAAGTCCCTGGCCAGGCTGGTAGTGGCAGCTGGGATTTATGGAGTCCTGAAGTCAACACTAGACCAGGAACTGGGGAGTACTTGGGAAGTTCCCTTACTGGCTGGATCTGCCCCCTCTCCACACTTGCTCAGGGTATCTTCCAGGCCCAGGGCGAATCTTTGCCTCAGACCCAGTCTGTGGGTCATGTGCAATTCACTTCTAGCAGGGGTAGGACTCTGAGTTTTACCTCGTTTCTTACCTGTTCTGCTCAGAAATATCTTTGCATAGTCTGGGTCATAGATGTAGAAAAATGCCTGGAAGGGCCCTATCCAGCAGGGGAAGGCACAAGGGTACTTTTGGACAATCTCATCAAGCTTCTCCATATTATCCCTTTGAAGAATCTACAGTGAAAAAGAGTAGGAGTTTAGATAGTCCATCAGATTGGCATTGTCTTGGCTTGTCTTACAGGGTGAGTTCAAGGCCCACACAGGGCTGTACAGCTGAGAAACCTGGCTCTTTTACATAGGGAGGGGAACATTCTTAATCTAAGGTTTCTAAACTTGACAATAATGTCCTAAACAAGATATTTGTATTTTAAGTATAAATACATGTTCCACCATCGGACCAAATCCTTGTTGAGACACATCCTGTAAGGTTTTCCCAGCAGAGGGTGAGGTGAGGTAAGTCTCACTCTCCCATCTGAGGACATCACAGGCCTAGAGAAAAGGTAGGGCCATGTGGCTGGAATTTTGTTTTCCTGTGCTGGAAGCTACTAGAAGCTTTCTATTGGTAAACTGAGCATGACCACTGGCCACTTCTTCCCCCTTTTCTGTTCTTTAACTACTGATCAGTGATTCTTAAATTTTTGGTTGTGATCCTAGCCTTTAACAGCCGAGCCATCTCTCGAGCTCCAGTGATTCTTTCTACAAACCTGCCAATTCCTTCCACAATAACATCTAGTTCTTTCCCCATAATAGCAGACCTCTCATTTCTATAGATTCCTGGAATTTGAAACAAACATATAGACAAAACTCTCAGCTTCCAGAATTTATTTTATTTCCTGTCTTGGAGATAGAGTCTCACAATGTAACCCAGGCTGGCCTTGAAATCACACAGATTCTGCCTCAGGCTCCTGAGTGAAGAGCTATAGGTGTGAGCTATTATGCACAGTCAGCTTCCAGCATTTGTATGCAAAGTACAAACACCATTGCCACAGAGGGACCTTTGCTTCTCTTTCTTTTCTTTCTCATATATATCTCTGTGTATGATATGCATACATGTATATATGTATGCATTTTGGATGTATGAGGGCACATCTGTGTATGGAGTTGCACATACATATGTGTGCACACATATGAGGAGGCCTGAGGTTGATGTTGGGACTCAATCACTCTTCCTTTTTTTTTTCAACATTTATTTATTTCTTCAAGTTTTATCTCAGTCACAGACCCCTCCCTCTTCCCCTCCCTGTCCCACCCTCTTCCCTACTTCCCCTTCTCCCTCCTATCCTCTTTTTTAAAAAATTTTAAATATAAGGTGTATGTTTCCCCCCCAACATCTCCCTCTTTTTGTCCAATAAAAGGCTCTTTTTCTTATAACAATAAATACAATACAAAAATAATAAGAACAATTAGGCAACAATTATGAAAATTATAAGGTATAACATACATTTCCAATGTCTAGCCCATATGTATTTGGCAACTAATACTAATATTCTATTATCTGTCTATCTATTTCGATGAGTTTAAAGTTCTATACATAACTTAGTTTCCATCCTAACTTGCATTACCAACTTAAAAACATCTTCTTAGACCTAGAACATCCTTCTAATTCCTAAACAACTTAAAACTTAACTGTGAGACTATAACTATCTAGTCTTCAACCACATCAGAGACTTGAGAAGGAGAAATGTATCTGAATAAATAGGAAGTAAAGAGCCACCAGCTTCCAAAACTAAGAAATGACAGTCAACTGGCTGCCTGGACAGTCCCCAATTTCTCTGTATAACATTGGAGCATCTATCTTTAACCTTTTGGCCCAGTATCTCTGACAGACAATAATTATAAAGCAGTAATTATGAAGGACTTGCCTACCCTGTTTTGGCAGAGTTAGGCTGTTGACTTACCTGCTTCCAAGTTTTGTCCATTTTGGACAGCATTCTATCTACAGTTGAAGCAAGGGCTTTCTCTTGCCCAGTGACTAGCTTGCCACTAATGCAGCCATCTCCAAATGGAGATTCTTCAATGCTTTCCAAATGGAGATTCTTCGATGTTCATCATCCATTTGGAATTGAATGGGGTGTGCTGTCAGAAACTAACGTGTCTCAATATCAAAAAATCCACTCTTCCTTTTTATTCTTTAGCTTTTAAAGATTTATTTGTATGCATACTTTTTTTTCGTCTGCATGCATGTATGTGTACCACATGTGTGCCTGGTGCCTGCAGAAGCCAGAAGAGCATATTGGATCTCCTGAAACTTGAATTGCAGTTGGTAGTGAGACACCATATGGATGCTGGGAATCAAATTACAGATGGTTGTGAGTCACACCATATGGGTGCTGGGAACTGAAACTAGGTCCTCTGCAAGAGAAACAAGTGCCCTAAACAGTGGAGCCATCTCTCTGTCACCTTCATTCTTATTCTTTTTTTTTTCAGTTTTTTTTATAAATACTTTATTTTTTTTCTTCAAGTTACATCTCAGTCACAAACCCCTCCCTATTCCCCCTTCCTATCCTGCCCTTCCACCCTCTTCCCCCCAGAAGTTTCCCCTTTCAGTCCAACAGATGGTTCCTTCTCTTATAACAGTAAGTATTATACAAAACAACAGATATAAATATGCCACATTTATGAGAGTTAAACATTCTTATTCTTTGAGGGTGGGTCTCTAAACAGGACCCAGAGCTCACTGCTTAGCTGGCATTTATATAGGTTCTGAGCATCTGAATTCTAGTCCTCTTGCTTTCAAGGCAAGCACGTTACCCACTGAGCCATCTCCCTCACCCACACCTTTCACTTTTAGGACAATATTGATAGTGGCTTAAGTAGTCCCTATAAATTATGAAAATAAGATTTCCTTGCATCTACTTATGGTGTGCGTGTGTGTGTGTGTGTGTGTGTGTGTGGTTGGGATTCCTTTATACATTTGAGCACAATCATGGGAATCCCCACCTTAGAGGAAATCTGAGGCTGTTGAAATTCTTCCTGTGTGACTTCACACCACTTGCTGTGTGATTGTTTTTATCCTCAGAAGAGGTAGAAGACAGCCTTCCATATCTGTATATTATCAGTCAACTACTCTCATTTATGAACTGGTCTCTGGATAGTTTAGATCTACTAAAAGGTTAAAATCTTGAGACTAGGCCCTGAAATGATGCTGATGTTCCCACCATCAAGCCACCATGAAGCATCTTAAGGGAGGAATTCATTTTGACTCACAGTTCCAGGGGATACGACTCATTACAGCAGGGAAGGCATGGTATTATGCCTCACTGTTTGAGAGCAGGAGCTTATGGATTGTTTGGATCATGGCAAGCCAAAGAACAGAGAAAACAGGACTGGAAGCAGGCCTGTGCTATAATTCTCAAAGGTGAGTGATTTATGTTGCCATGCCAACCTCTCCAAACTGCCATTGGCTGGGTATTAGGTTTTAGACACCTGAGCATACAGAGACATTACGGATCTAAACCACAATGTGAAGCTAAGATAGGTTCTTGTTGACTGTAGAGTGTTCATGGTGGAACTTAACGTCTCATTTCACTAAGTGTCTGACATATTTTCAGTTTTTTCAAACATTAAACAATTTTATCTCTTGAACAAACCAATAGTATGTTACATTGCATGTAAACGAACTGAGGTTTTCAACCAAAAGACATTGTCAGAGTGCACAAAAAACTATACATGTGTTGACAGAAGACAATTTTTTAAAAGGCCCCACGTGGCTTGGTAAAAGCTAATATTTTCATGTTACCAAAGAAAGCTAGTGTGGCTTTGCTAATATGAGATAAGGTGGGCTTTAAGGCGAAGATTTGTAATTTAATAAAATGGACACTTCATAATAATAAGATCAGTCTACCAGGAAGGCAGAATAGTTAAAAAGGTTGTGTGCACACTGTATAATAGCTTGAGATAAAGCAAAAACAGGTGATAGAGTAAAACCCAAAGAAATTCACAATCCAAGCAGCGGATCTGACCATAGTACTATGCAGGGCTCTACAGGCAAGCGTATAATGAGACAGTCCCGGAAATCAAGGGTAAGTAGTTAGAACATTTACAGCAATTCAACTTGTGATTTCTTGAAGATTTTAGTGAGTCAATACAGAATGGAGATAAGCTGTTTCTTTGCCCTTTGTGAGAATCATCTCTTTAATAGTTCATTTTCAGTAGGTGGTAGAACAGATCTGTGGGACAATTTTCAGGTTTTTCAGCTTTTACTTGAGAACCTCTTCTTCATTCAGTCCTAGAAGGCTTGGAGTTAAAAATGAACGTTAACAAAAAGCAGAGTAAATGGAAGTTGAGGACTGAGAAGGAAAAGTGAATTAGGTCCAATGAAAGGAAGTTAAATGCAAAGCAGTAGCGTAAAAAAGAGGCAGGTTAAAGGAGGAGACCTGGTTGGATCTCAGGTCTCTCTTTCCTCAAGTAACATCCATTTCAGAAACCTGAAGGGACTTAAGAAGAGCATGCTTTTTCTACACAAACCGAGCCAGGGAAACTTTGAGGTTAGAAGAAACTAGGCGTTGTGCACGTTAAGAGCAAGACATTGAATGATAACAGGGGCCTAGGGAAACACTGTCTAACAAATTGGATGTCCTAGCTCTCTGCCTCCTTACTCCCAGAATGCTAAGTCATTGGGCATCCTCCCATGAAGAAGAAAGGAAGAGTCTTCTCCACATAACTGTAGGAAGAAGTGTAGATATGGATGGTTCTGTTCCTCCAGCAGTAGCTCTCACATATCACTCTAACCACTCTAAGAAAGTTCTCTGCAAATACAGAAGACTTCCAAACTTCTGTAGAGCCTCACAGGATAAGAAACTTCAGCCTCACCGGATGTGGTGGCTCACACCTTTGATCCTAGCACTCGGGAGGTAGAGGCAGGTGGATCTCTGAGAGTTTGAGGCCAGCCTGATCAGCAAATCAAGGACAGCCAGGGCTGTTACACGGAGAAACCCTGACTCAAAAAACAAAGCAAACAAACAAAAGAAAAAAAAAAGAAACTACAACCTCAAACCATGTTACATTTGAGGACAGCCCCTATCATGGAAAACAGAAAGTTAAATGCACTGTAGTAGGCAACAATAAGATGGCCCCTAAGGGAACACTCCTCCATTGCTGGTGGGAGTACAAACTTGTAAAACCACTATGGAAATCAGTCTGGTGATATCTTAGAAAACTTGAAATAGGGCTGGAGAGATGGCTCAGCAGTTGGGAGCACTGGCTACTCTTCCAAAGGACTCTTGCTAAAATCCCAGCATCCACACGGCAGTTCACAGCTATCTGTATTGCTGGGCATGATGGTGCACACCTTTAATCCCAGCACTTGGGAGGCAGAGACAGGTGGATCTCTGTGAGTTCAAGGCCAGCATGGTCTACAGAGGGAGTTCCAGGATAGCCAGAGCAAGAGAAACCCTGTCTGGAAAAACCAAAAAAAGAAAAGAAAGAAACTTGGAATAGCACTACCTCAAGACCCAGCCATACCACTTCTGGGTATCCACCCAAATGATTCCTCACCAAACCACAAGGACATATCCTCATTTATGTTCATAACAGCTTTATTTGTAATTGCTAGAAATTGGGAACAACCCAGATGTCTCTCAACTGATGAATGGATTAAAAAAAATTGTGGTACATTTACACAATGGAATACTACTCAGCTATCAGAAACAAGGAAATCATTTAATTCACAGACAAATGGATGGAACTAGAGAAGCTCATCCTGAGTGAGCTAACCCAGACTCAGAAGGATGCACATGGCATGTATTCACTTATAACTGGATTTTAGCCATATAATACAGGATAACCATCCTACAACCAACACACCAAAAAGATCAGGAACATATACTTTGTTACCTATTAAGGGGACAGTTTGGCCTAGGGGTGATGCCATGTAGGTCCCCAGTGCAAGAGGAAGCTCTTAGCCCTCATATGACTGTTGAACTGAGAGGGGCTGATTTGTAGGGACACTCCACATTGGAGGAGTGGGATGGGTGGGAGAGGGAGGAGGAACCGGGAGGGGTGAAAAGAGGGCACTCTGATGGAGATGTAACTTGATGTAATAAATAAACATTATAATAATTAAAAAAAGATGGCCCCTAAGATCCTGCTTCTGTGCTGTCCTCTCCCACAATGCACCACGATTTGTTGAAGTGACCAATTACTCACAGAAGTGACTGCAGAAAAGTTCCAATCAGGTTTAAAAAGATTGCTGCCTCCCCCTTGACTTTTCCATCTTGATCTCTCCTCTCTTGTTCTGGAGGAAGCAAGCTGCCTTTTTGACAGTAGGATGACTACCTTTTCCAGCTTGTTTGGGATAGAAGGGTTCCTGGGATGTGGGGCTTTTGGTGCTAAAACCAAGAAACAACAAGGTATTGTGGGACAAATGGGCACTTTAGCTGAAGTACCGAGGAGCAAAGGCTGCCAAGGCCTGTCAACAACCACCTAAGTGAACTTGGAGGTGGATTCTGTCCAGTCAATCCACTAGATGGTTGCAACCCTTGCCATCTCCATACAACCCTGTTAGAGACTTGAAGTCAGCACCACCCAGCTACTGGAAGCCATTGCTGAATCTCCAATTCTTATATAAACTGCATGAGATAAAAACTGTTGTTTTAAGTTGCTACGTTTGAGAGAAATTTGTTAGGCACCAAAAGATAACAATACACAAATAGAAAGGAAAGAAAAAAAATGCAAGGATTAGAAAAAAACACTACAGAAAACTACAATACATCAGAGGAGATATGGCATACTATTTTATGAAAAAAGTTACAACTCTATAATAAAGAAGGGTGCATTGAGTTACTATGACAATGATCCTAATTTATTATGTTCCTCTGTATTCATGTGCTCTGTGCTCTTCCTCCCTGACTCTGGACTTGGTCACATGACTGGCTCTTGTCAATCAATACAAGTGTAGCAAATGTGGCTGAGAAGCTTAAAAACTGTTTGCAAGGTCATACAGGCTCTCTTGCTACCCTAGGACCTTGACACCATGTAAGCAGGGTCAGGCTTGCCAGCTAGCCAGCTAGCCAGCTAGCCAATTTCAAGAAAACACAGCAGGTGAAAGGGACCAAGGCATTTAGAATAACAGCCAACCTTTATCTAACCCACTGTGAATTATGGTGCATTAGTCAGTCTAGCCAAATTTGACTAGAAAGACTCTATGACTTCACTCAGCTCAAACCCAAATGATATTGCACTTAAGTAATGGCTATTGTTGCTGGGCATTGGTGGTCCATGCTGGGATTAAATAAACTTGAATCCCAGCACTCAGGAGACAGGCAGGCAGATATCTGAGTTCAAGACCAGTCTTGTCTATAAAGCAAGTTCCAGGACAGCCAGGGATATACAGCCGTGTGTGTGTGTGTGTGTGTGTGTGTGTGTGTGTGTGTGTGTGTGTG
>CAJQZJ010005020.1:12492650-12520329 GCA_907164525.1 Lophiomys imhausi
TGCTGTCAGGAGTTGATATGTCTTGATATAAAAAAATCTAAAGTTACGAAAACATCTTTGAATGCCATATTCTGCAGATCTCTTGAGGTTTTTGAAGAGGCCCTATCTGTCTCTTATATTAGGGTAAGCAGATGTTACTTGTCTCGTAGCAGGTTTATTTCTGATTATCTTAGAAAGTAACTATAATAGGCTGTCATAGTACCTAACAGAATGACCGGCTTGCATAACCATTAGTTTGCATTTCTTAATTATCCTAAACAGTTTATGACAATTAGTAGTAAAAGGCCGAAACATCACATTTCATTTTTTTTCTTTACCTCCTAACCCTTCCATCCCATTTCTCTGGGGTGGGGTGGCCTTATATAACAGTCCCTCATCTCAGTTGAGAGGTTGTATGAGGGCCAAGAGCCTCCTCATTCATTGGGGGTCTACGAAGCAGTACCATCAGTGAAAAGTGTCTCGTTGCCTGGGAGAGAGAACTACTAAACAAACAAACCAATAAGCAGACAATAGATAAAAAAGACTAAAAAATAGAAAAAATATAACTAATATATAAAAAATAAATAAAAAATAAAAATTAAAAATAAGAAGTCTATGTCCAAGTTCCCTTTGGTGTGTTAGTTGTATCGATACCTTCTACTACATAGCTAAAATCCTACTACAAGTGAATAGATGCCATATGCGTCCTTCTGAGCCTGGGTTAGCTCACTCAGGATGAGCTTTTCTAGTTCCATCCATTTGGCTGCAAATTGCATAATTTCATTGCACATTTTCTACAACTAACAAGTATGACATACGTAGACCAACATATTGAGTTTTAAACAATACACGTGGAAGACATTCTTAGGCGACTGGAGACTGAGCTGACACCTAGCGTTCTTTTATAATATTCAGGCTTCCCAAATAACACCCCTCTCTAGCGATCCTTCCCAGAGAGGATGCGAGAGTCCCTAGTATTTCATAGAAGCGGAGACCCCCCCCACCCTTTGGGGCTGGGAGGTCCAACAATAACGCAGAATGGCAAGGGAGGAAAAGAAAACAGCTGCTAGGCTGCGGGCTTCCTCTGTAGCATCCTGTGGCGGCCCTCCCTCCATTTACCTTCTGATGTCCCAGGAGCCAGTGGGCGGGAGGCCCCGGGAAGGGGCGCAGGTCGCGCAGCAACCGCTGTCTCCGCAGGTAGAGCTTGATGGCTTGCCTTAGCCCCAGCGCCAGGCAGAACACTAAAGCCAGGTGCAAGGGCCGCGCCCAGCGAGTCTCCAGCCAGGAGGCCTCCATCATCTGCGCTCGATGTTGCGCCGGCAGTGGGTGGGTGGGTGGAGGATAAGGTGGTGGTTGGTGATGGTGGTGGTGGTAAGCCGGTCGCTTTCTCTAGGCGGGAGCTGGCGAGGATCACCCAGCCCCCTCCCCAGTGGGCCCCGAGTGTTCCTGATGTGGGGGAGGGGCAGCTCCTGCCTGGGAAGAAGAAGCCAGCCCTACGGGATTTCCAACCTGCGTTATCCACTCACTGGTGCACGACTGGATTCAGGCAGATTTCTTTGTGCCTTCCTGGGGTGTCTCACTTTAAGTGTGACAATTTCCAATCTCAGAAGATCTGAATTTAGATTTTGAAATAATGCTCAGGCTGAGGTAATTATTTCTCTTCCGTGTCACGAACAAAAAGAAACGGCTATGCGAAAGGATCTGCTTTCCCACTCTGGAATTCTTTGAGCAGCCACGGGAAGTAGGTCGCGGATGAGGAGGGTGTGGCCATTGTACCTGTGCAGTGTGGCCTGTCAAAATGTGCTTGTGAATGTTTAGTCTCACCCCGATTTCCAGCGTCACCCACGGGCCCTTTCAAGCTGTATGAGGGTACTGAACCCCGAGTTAGGAAGAGACAGACAGCGGTGCACCAGTAGAGAGTATTTCTACTGTTCAGGCACAGTCAGGACATATCATTTAAGGATTCTACTGCAAAATAAAAATGTGAGATCAGGGCTGGCGAGTAGCTCGGGGAGAACCCACATAGGGGAAGGAAAGAACAGAGGATTGCAGACTGTTCTCTGATCTTCACACGTCCTGTGGCTTGCACACCTTTCACAATAAGTAAATGTGACGAAGTATAGAAATGATCCCTGAAGGTATATAATTATTGCACTGACCTGTGTTTTATTTTTAAGCTTTAAATAAGCTCAGCTAATTCAGGACACTAGCCAACCATACATCAGTGTGCTTGACTTTAACAGCTTACAGCATTATTTATGAAGGAAAACATATAAATATGACATGCCTCATGTTGAATGTTATTGTACTGTATTTTTAATGTAACAGTGCAGATCTTATTATACACATGAATGTGTATAATCGTGTTAAATGCAAATACTATGCCACCTCATATAAGGGCCTTGGACACCTAGAGGTTTTTTAATTTACTTTTAGTTTATTTATTTTATATGTGTAAGTACTTAGCTTGCATGTATGTCTGTATAACACATGTGTGCCTGGTGCCTGAAGATGTCAGAAAAGGGCAATTAATGGATCCATGAGATGCCATATAGGTGCTGGGAATTGAATTTATAAGAATAAGCGTTCTTAACTACTGAGCCATCTCTCCAGTCCATCTGTAGACTTTAGTATACCCTTAGGTCCAATGCCACATGGATACTGAAAGCATTATATTTAAGCTGGGTGTGGTGGTATATTTCTGGAATTATAGTATTGGAGAAGTAAGCCAGGAGGATCCCTGGGCCAGCCATTTTAGGCGATTTGATGAGCTCCAGGTTCACAGAGAACCCTATCTCACTTGGTAAGGTGGGGAACAATTGAGGAAGATATACAGCGTTGACCTCTGCCTTCCACAAATACACATGAATGTGCATACTCAAACACATACACACATACTCATGCACATATGAACTTGTGTATGCAAACACACATACAGAGAGAGAGAGAGTGGGGGGGGGAGAGACAGGTGAATCATTTTTAGCATTTAGTGAACAGGATCTAACAAGCCAGGCTTCCCAAGCTTCTAAATTTTTTATGGTATTGTTCACCAGTCATTTGTACATGTACTTAGGCTCAGGCAGAAGTATGGTAGTGTTGGAGTTATCGCCCTGAGCAATAGACTCAATCTTGATTACAAACTCCCTATTTTCCTCCTCGTCAATGTCCCCACTCCTGACTCCTCTATCCCCCATCCCAGTCTCTGAAGCCAGGCTTGACTTGGCAGGTAAGCAGTCACTACAGACTCCAGGGAGAAGTGGCTTCATCTGGAGCATGTACTGATATTTTACACTTTCTGTTGTGCCATATTAGTAAGAGTTTGAGCTGCATCCTCTTGCCTCTGCCTGTCTCCATCCCTTGACGATCTCAGAACTTTCTGTTGAACAGTTTCTGCTGGTAGCTCCTAGCACCAGCTCCTAGCTCCTTCACTTCTTAGGCTCTTCCTGCGTCCAGCTCCCTGCCCTAGTTATGACAGAGATATGTTGTCTCTTGTTTAGAACATATGGCAATGGTGCTGGAGATTGTGAAGCTTCTCACTCTATCCTCTGGGTCCTGACTGCTCTCAGTTTCATGTCTTGCCTGCTCTGGTCTTTGGTTCCCTTGTCCTGACTGATAAACAATAGGGTGAGGGTTTGGGTTGTACCTGTGACCTCCAGGGAAATGTAGGTGAAGGACACTAAGATGGTCCCGGGTAGCAGCCTGGCCCATAGACATCAACAGGTCTTTAGGCGGAGCATAGACTGTGGACGCTCACCTGGCCTTCGGTGGTAACACATAGCCTTCTTCCATGCTTGTCACTGTTGTTGAGTTTCTAGTTTCTCTTCTCTCTCCACCACACTTACCTCTCCTTTCCTCCATCTTTCCTACCTCTCCATCACATATTTATTTAGCCACAGTGGCATTGGAAACTGCAGAGTGTCACACAGTAAATCTTTTTGCCCAGAAAATCTTTACATGCAAATATTCATTGCAATGAATTGTTGGTCTGGTTCAAGGTTTTTGATTTCTGATGCAGCATAAATACTAGACCATTGCCAGGACTCTTCTCAGATATCCTGTTGTTTTTCAGAGTCAGGGTGATCTTGCAGCTAGGCAGGGTATCCGGAGGCAGGTTCTGTGCAAGTTCCAGGCTGCCACACACTTCTCCACCCTCAATGTTGGTCTTCCTGAGGCTCACTGGGCTCTACCTTTCTGCTTGTAGCTTGCACCACTGTGCACCCCCCACCCAACCCCTATATTCCAGCAGGGCAAGCAGCATGGGCCACAGCTGCAGCAGCTCCAAAGTTGGGGTTAGAGAGCAGTCTGTTAGGACTGGCCCTACTCAGTGATGACATCTGGTTCTGCAGGACCTGTCCTTCATTTCTCCACCAGCTTGTAGATGGAGTAGATGTTGGGATGAACTGACTCAAAGTGTTGGATCTGGACCAGTATGGCAGCAGAGTTGATCAATCTGTGCAGGGCAATGTTGCCCTATTCTTTTTTTTAAAAACAAAATAAAATATAATACTATAAGATAAAAGCCATCATAATCAAAGTTGTACAAGCCAACGCAACAGAAAAATAACAGAGCCCCAAGAGAAGGCATGGGAATCAGAGACCCATTCATTTACTTACATTCAGGAGTTCCATAGAAGTACTAAACTGAAAGCTGTAGCATATATGCAAAGGGTCTGGTACAGACCTGTGTAGGCCCTGTGATTGGTGCTTCGGTCTCTGTGAGTTCATATGAGCTTTGCTTATTTGTTTTAGAGAGTATTGTTCTGCTGGTGTCCTCAGTCCCCTCTAGTCTCCCTGACTCCTTTTGCCTCCTCTTCTGCTGGATTCCCTGAGCTCTGAGGGGAGGTATTTGATGGAGATATTTTATTTAGAGCTGTGTAAATGCTTGCATGTCAACATTTCCCCCCCTTTAGACTATTCAATTAACTTTGATTATATTACAGTATAAAAGTCATAGACTATGAAGAAGAGTGAACTTGTCATCTTTACATCTTCTCTGGGGTAAATGTTAGTCATGTATTTTCAATACTACACAGGAAAGTTGGAAGAAGTATGTCTTTCTTATCCTTCCAAAGGTTAACTGTCATCTCTGGATGGTTTGAGCATACAGAAAATCTTAATTTGATTTGCAGTAGGTTTTATGTTATTCTTATCTTAATTCTTTACTTTTAAATTACATTTTAAAGTAATTTTTAAAAAGAAGTTTAATTTTTACTTAATTTTATATATGTAGGCTTAAGGGCATGATACATGGCAACTATAGGATGTCATTTTTATATTTAAGTTCAGAATGTCTGGGGTGATTTAACTGGTTATTCATTTAAGTAGTCCAACTGTGCTATTGAAGATGGTTTACCTGTGGATATTGTCTACAACTGGTTTATATCAGTTCTAAGAGATGATTCTTTTTTTAAAAAAGCATTTATTTATTCAAGTCACATCTCAATCACAGCCCCCTCCCTCCATCCCTCCCAGTCCCACCCTCCTACCCTCTTTTTTTCTGAACCTGAATTTAAAAAAAAATGTATTTGTTGCTTCAGGTTACAACTCCATCATATTGTCCTCTTTCCCCCCTTCCCAGCCCCGCCCTACCACCCCCTACCTCCTAACCCTTCCATCCCACTCCTCTGGAGTGGAGTGTCCCTACATAACAGTCCCTCGCCCCAGTTCAGAAGTCATATGAGGGCCAAGAGCCTCCTTATACACTGGGGGCCTACAAGGCAGTACCACCAGTGAGAAGTGTCTCACAAACAAAGAAAAAAAAGTCTATGTCCATGTTCCCTTTGGTGTGTTGGTTGTAGTATAGATATCCTGTACTATATAGCTAAAATCCTACTATAATAGATGCCATGTGCATCCTTCTGAGTCTGGGTTAGCTCACTCAGGATGAGCTTCTCTAGTTCCATCCATTGTAGGGGTTGACAGATTAATATAAGTTAGATTTAGTGAATATCTAGGTTTCTGATACAGTCTCTTAATTCGGGGCATGAAGATCAACTTCGCTGTGAGCAATTAGCTTATCAGCTTATGGATGAAGTCAGGTGAAACGAGGGGAGTCTCTTTGGACTGAAAAACAAGGTTGAAGCCAGGTGAAGCAAGGAAAGACTTTATGACCTGGCATTGCTTTCAACTGCTAAGTGGGCAGAGCCCAAATTAAGCTGAAGCAGGTGGAACAAGGAGCGATCCTATATAAGGGCAAGTGGATGAGCCTGGAGAGCTGTGTGCTAAGCCCCCCCCACTCCATACGAGAGAGCTCCGAGAGTACTGCTGGAGAAAGTGCTGGTAGACCAATGGCCAGATCTCCCTGAGGCAGAAGGAAGCTGGTGAGCAGATAAAGCCTCAGCAAGACAGCAAAAGGCCAAGGACTAAACCCCGTGGCTCAGCTTTTGCCTAGAGGGGTTTGACCTGTCCGAACAGCAGCCTGAACAGAACTGTGGCCAGCTTTAAAGACTGAGGCAGAGCGGCAGAGTTGCTGATACGAAGGAAGTAAGTTGGCCTACAGACGCTGAGGTCTCTCAGAAGAAAGCCTCAAGCCTTATTTAAGGTGAGACTGCCATAGCCAATTTACCCTGACAAACCTGCATCTGAGATATTCCAGAAAAAGGACTGTTAAGTGCATTGAAGAGTCTACCCCCGAGACTGGTTTCCTGGCTACTGAGGACCTGCCCCAGAGACTGTATCCTTATCAATAGGCTTAGTGGTTAGTTCTAAAGGGTTGTAGGAATGTATAGGGGTTGTAGGCATTCATAGGGGTTGTAGGAATTTATAGGAATAGTAGTAAGTAAGTGTATTTGTTATAAGTGGATATAGTTATTAATAAGTAAATGTTTAATAATTAAAAAGTACTGTATCAATCCATTTGGTTGCAAATTGCATAATTTCATTGTTTCTGATAGCTGAGTAATATTCCATTGTGTAGATGTACCACAGTTTTTTTAATCCATTCTTCAGTTGAGGGGCATCTGGGTTGTTTCCAGTTTCTAGCTATTACAAATAAGGCTGCTATGAACATAGATGAGGAAACTTCCTTACAATTCGGTGAGAAGTCATTTGGGTGTATACTCAGAAGTGGTATGGCTGGGTCCCGAGGCAGAGCTATTCCAAGTTTTCTAAGATATCGCCAGACTGACCTCCATAGTGGTTGCACAAGCCTGCACTCCCACCAGCAATGGAGGAGGGTTCCCCTTTCTCCACAACCTCGCCAGCATGTGCTGTCATTTGAGCTTTTGATCTTAGCCATTCTGACATGTGTGAGATGGAATCTCAGAGTCATCTTGAGTTGCATTTCTCTGATGATTAAGGATGTTGAACATTTCTTCAAGTGTCTCTCAGCGTTTAGGAATTCCTCCTTTGTGAATTCTCTATTTAGCTCTGTTCCCCATTTTTTGATTGGATTATTTGTTTTCTTGGCATTTAATTTTTTGAGTTTTTTGTAGATTTTGGATATTAGCCCTCTGTCAGATGTGGGGTTAGTGAAGATTTTTTCCCAGTCTGTAGGCTGCTGTTTTGTTCAAACGACAGTGTCTTTTGCCTTACAGAAGCTTTTCAGTTTCATGAGGTCCCATTTATTGATTGTTGGTCTTAGGTCCTGAGCTGTTGGTGTTCTGTTCAGGAAGTTGTCACCTGTGCAAATGAGTTCGAGGGTTTTTCCCACTTTTTCTTCTAGTAGATTTAGTGTGACCGGCCTTATGTTAAGGTCTTTGATCCACTTGGACTTAAGTTTTGTACAAGGTGATAATTATGGGTCTAATTTCATTCTTTTACAAGTGGACATCCAGTTGGATCAGCACCATTTGTTGAAGATGCTGTCCTTTTTCCATTGTGCGGTTTTAGCTTCTTTGTCAAAAATTAGGTGGCCATAGGTGTGTGGGTCTATTTCTGGGTCTTCAATTTGATTCCATTGATCTACTGGTCTGTTTCTATACCAGTACCATGCTGTTTTTACTGCTATTGCTTGGTAGTAGAGCTTGAAATCTGGGATGGTGATACCCCCAGATGTTTTTTTATTGTACAGGATTTATTTAGCTATTCTGGGCTTTTTGTTGTTCCGTATGAAATTAAGAATAGCTTTTCCCAGGTCTATAAAGAATTGTTTTGGTATTTTGATAGGAATTGCATTGAATCTATATATTGCTTTTGGTAGGATGGCCATTTTTATTATGTTGATCCTACCTATCCATGAGCATGGGAGACAAAGGCCTGTTCAATTTCTTTCTTCAAGGGCTTGAAGTTCTGGTTGTACAGGTCCTTTACTTGCTTGGTTAGAGTTGCCCCCAGGTATTTTATATTGTTTGTGGCTATTGTGAAGGGGGTTGTTTCCCTTATTTCTTTCTCAGCCCATTTGTTTGTTGTATAAAGAAGGGCTTCTGATTTTTTTGAATTCATTTTGTATCCAGCCACCTTGCTGAAGGTGTTTATCAGCAGTAAGAGTTCTCTGATAGAGTTTTTGGGGTCGCTTATGTATACTATCATATCGTCTGCAAATAGGGATAATTTGACTTCTCCATTTCCAATTTGTATCCCCTTGATTTCCTTTAGTTGTCTTATTGCTCTAGCAAGAACTTCAAGTACTATATTGAAGAGATACGGTGAAAATGGACATCCTTGTCTTGTCCCTGAGTTTAGAGGAAATGCTTCAAGTTTCTCTCCATTTAATTTGATGTTGGACACTGGCTTGCTGTATATTGCCTTTATTATTTCTGGGTATGGTCTTTGTATGCCCGTTCTCTCCAGAACTTTTAGCATGAAGGGGTGTTAGACTTTGTCAAATGCTTTTTCTGCATCTAGCGAGATTATCATGTGGTTTTTTTCTTTCATCTTGTTTATATGGTGAATGACGTTGATAGACTTTCCTATGTTGAACCATCCCTGCATTCCTGGGATGAAGCCTACTTGATCATGGTGTATGATACTTTTGATGCGTTCTTGAATTTTGTTTGCTAGTATTTTATTAAATATTTTTGCATCTATGTTCATGAGGGAGATTGGTTTGAAGTTCTATTTCTTTGTTGGGTCTTTTTGTGGTTTAGGAATCAGGGTGACTGTGGCCTCATAGAATGAGTTTGGCAGTGTTCATTTTGATTCTATTTATTGAAAGAGTTTGAAGAGTATTGGTGTTAGCTCTTCTTTGAAGGTTGGGTAGAATTCTGTGCTGAAACCATCTGGCCCTGGGCTTTTTTTGGTTGGGAGATTTTTAATGACTGTTTCTATTTCCCTAGGGGTTATAGGACTGTTTAATCTGTTAACCTGATCTTGATTTAGCTATGGTAGGTGGAATCTATCAAGAAAATTGTCCATTTCGCTTAAGTTTTTAAATTTGGTGGAGTATAGATTTTTAAAGTAGGACCCAAATATTCTCTGGATTTCCTCAATGTCTGTTGTTATTTCTCCCTTTTCATTTCTGATTTTGTTGATTTGAGTTTTTTCCCCTCTGCCTTTTGGTTAATTTGGCTAAGGGTCTGTGTAAAAAATTATATAGCTAATAAGTTATTTAACATCATTTAGATTATTGTTGCTTGTTCGGCAGCCTTTAATCCTTATCCTACCATTAGAAATGAGCACACAGAGACCACATGGATTTTACCAAGCCTTGGCCTGAATTGTGCAATCCTAGCCCATCTAAGCTAGCTCTTAATTCTATTACCCAATTATGACCCCATATATACATATGTCCCCTTGGACTGCCATTCTCTACAATATACCGATGTTCCTGGCCATGTGGAATGAGGTTCCTTTTTCAAACCCATGGTGTGTGCCTCCTTCCTGCTGCTCCTGGCTGGAATGCCGCCTTCTTCTTGCTGCTGGCTGGAATGAATTAATCCTCTTTCCAAAGCGCAGGCTTCCTGCTCTAATCCCAGGAAGTCCCACCTTTCTCTGACTTTGCCCAATCTCAGGCTTCGGCATTTTATTTAACCAATCAAATTCAATGTAAGTAACAGACAGCAAGCAGGACCAATTA
Organism: Lophiomys imhausi; assembly: GCA_907164525.1. Lineage (NCBI taxonomy): Eukaryota > Metazoa > Chordata > Mammalia > Rodentia > Muridae > Lophiomys > Lophiomys imhausi. Next base: position 12,502,585 of record CAJQZJ010005020.1, read on the forward strand.
ATTAACATTTAGAATGCTTAACACTACCCCAACAGGTCTGTCTATTTTGTTGATTTTCTTGAAGAACCAACTCTTGGTTTTATTGATTCTTTGTATAGTTCTTTTTGTTTCTAAGTTGTTGATTTCAGCCCTAAGTTTGATGATTTCCTGTCTTCTGCTCCTCTTGGGAGTGTTTGCTTCTTTTTTCCAATTCATCCAGTTTGGCTGTTAATTCGCTAATATGAGCTGTCACAATATTCTTTTTGAAGGCACTTAGTGCTATGAACTTTCCTCATAGCACAGCTTTCATTGTGTCCTATAGGATGGGTATGTTGTGCTTCATTTTCGTTGGATTTTAAGAAGTCTTTGATTTCCTTCTTTATTTCTTCCCTGACCCAGTAGTCATCTAGTAAAGAGTTTTTCAATTTCCATGTGTGTGTAGGCTTTCTGTTGATTCTTTTGCTGTTGAAGTCCAGCTTTATTCCATGGTTGTCTGATAAGATACAAGGGGTTATTTCAATTTTCTTGTATCTGTGTCCAACTATATGTTCGATTTTGGAGAAGGTTCCATGAGGTGCTGAGAAGAAGGTGTATTCTGTTGTGTTTGGGTGAACCATTCTGTAGGTATCTGTTAGGTCCATTTGGTTCATGAACTCTGTTAGTCTCATTATTTATCTGTTTGGCTTCTGTCTTGATGATCTGTCCATTGTTGTGAGTGGGGTGTTGAAGTCTCCCACTACTAATGTGTGGGGATTGATGCTATTTAAGTTTTAGAAGCGTTTCTTTTTTTTTTTTTTTTTTTTGTTTTTCGAGACAGGGTTTCTCTGTGTAGCCCTGGCTGTCCTGGACTCAATTTGTAGACCAGGCTGGCCTCGAACTCGCAAAGATCCGCCTGCCTCTGCCTCCCAAGTGCTGGGATTAAAGGCGTATGCCACCACTGCCCGGCAAGAAGCGTTTCTTTTACAAATGTAGGTGACTTTGTATTTGGGGCATAGATGTTCAATATTGAGATGTCCTCTTGATGAATATTTCCCTTAACGAGTATGTAGTGCCCTTCTCTGTCTTTTTTTATTAACTTCAATTGGAAGTCTATTTTGTTTGATATTAGGATGGCTACTCCAGCTTGCTTCCTGGGTCCATTTTCTTGGAAAACCTTTTCCCAGCCCTTTACTCTGAGATAGTGTCTATCTTTGTTAGTGAGATGTGTTTCTTGTATGCAGCAAAATGATGGGTCTTCTTTACGGATCCAATCTGTAAGCCTGTGTCTTTTCATTGGGGAGTTGATTCCATTGATTTTGATGGATATTAGTGTCCAGGGGTTGTTATTTCCCATTATTTTGGTATAAGTGGTCGTCCTGTGCTTCTTTTGGTTTAGTTGCTATGGAGTTTTCTATTTCCTCTGTTTTCTTAGGTGTAGTTATCTTCTCTGGGTTGGAATTTTCCTTCTAGGATCTTCTGTAGGGCTGGGTTTGTGGATAGATATTGTTCAAATTTGATTTTGTTACAGAATATCTTGTTTTCTCTATCTATGTTGATTGAGAGGTTTGCTGGGTATAGTAGTCTGGCTGGGCACCTATGTTCTCTCAGGGCTTGTAGGACATCTATCCAGGCTCTTCTAGCTTTTGAAGTTTCTGAGGAGAAGTCAGGTGTAATTCTGATGGGTCTGCCATTATATGTTACTTGATCTTTTTCTCTTACAGCTTTTAATATTCTTTCTTTGTTCTGTACATTTGGAGTTTCAATTATTATGTGGCGGTAGGAGTTTCTTTTCTGATCTAATCGGTTTGGTGTTCTGTAAGCCTCTTGGATTTTTACTGGCATCTCTTTCTTTAGGTTTGGGAAGTTTTCTTCTATGATTTTGTTGAAGATATTTCCTGGACCTTGGAGTCGGGAGTCTTTTCTTTCCTCTATGCCTATAATTCTTATGTTCTATCTTTTCATTGAGTCCTTGATTTCTTGGATGTTATGGGTCAGAGATTTTTTTAGCTTTCTCATTTTCTTTGGATGTTGTACTGATTTCTTCCATCGAATCTTCCATGCCTGAAATCCTGTCTTCCATCTCTTGTATCCTATTTATGGTACTCATATCTATAGTTCCTGTTCTCTTCCCTCAATTCTCTATTTCCACTTTTAACTCTGACTGTGTTTTCTTTATTGTTTCCATTTCCATTTTCATAATTTGAATGATTTTATTCACTTTGTACATTCCCTGCTCCAATTTGCTATATTTGCCTGGAAATCTTTCATTGCCCCATCTTTTTCCTGTTCAAGTAGTGTCTTTGGCTTGGAGCTCTCTAATGGTATTATCCAATGCTTTTGCTTGTGAAATTGGGAGACTTTGAATTCCATCATAGATTTAAATTCTTCTTGAAAGGACTCTATCACTTTCCATAATGTAGAATTGTCATCGTTTTCATGTGTGTCTGTAAAAAATATGGCTAATTAACCTATTTAACCAGTATTTAGATTATTGTTAATTTGTTTGGCAGTTGTTAATCTTTAAGCAGCCATTATAAATGAGTACACACTAATAGCATGTGGATCCTACAAGTCTTGGCCTGAGTTATGCAATCCTAGCCCATCTAAGCTAGCTCATAATTCTATTACCCAAATATGACCCCATATATACATACGTCCCCTTGGATTGCCATTCTCCACGATATGCTGATGTTCCTGGCCATATGGAATGAGGTTCTTTTCTCTAACCCATGGTGTGTGCCTCTTCCTGCTCCTGGCTGGAATGTATTAATTCTCTGTCTAAAGTTCAGGCTTCCTGTTCTAATCTCAGGAAGTCCCACCTTCTCTGTCTTTGCCCAATCTCAGGCCTTGGCATTTTATTTAACCAATCAGAGTCAATATAAGTTACAGACAGCAAACAGGACCAATTAATTAACATTTAGAATGCTTAACACTACCCCAACAATTCCTTCCTTTTGTCTAAAAAAAAAGGCTGAATTTTTTAACTCATCAAGAAAACCATATATAAAAGTTACACACATAATGTTTAGCCTATTTGTATCAGGCAATCTTGAAGAAGAAAAAAATCATCTATCTATCTTGGTGTGTCTAAAGTTCTGAACCTAAATAATTTCTATCATATGCTATATTTATAAACAAAGATTTTATTTAGACTTGAAATTATCCTTTTAAATCCTAAACAACTCAAGTTCAATTGAAATTTTATAACTATTATGCCTTCAATGCCACCAAAGACATAAGAAGGGACAGTTATTATTTGAGTGAGTAGGAAGCATACAAGAACAGCTTCCAAAAAGAAATATGACAGTTTGTTGCCTAGACAGTCCCAAATATCACTTGATATCGTTGGAGCATCATCTTCAGCCTTCTGGCCAAGTATTTTTCACAGACATAATTGTGTAGCAGGAAATAAGGATTTCCCATTCTGTCTCTGCAGAATCAGGACATCGACTTACCTGCATTTAAGTTCTGGTCCATCTTTGGACTGTATATAGTCTGTTGAGAGAGCAGGGGTGTTTTTGCCCAATAGGAATTATCTCCTGATGGGAGATTTCTTTATGCTCATTGTCTCCTTCCAAATCCAATGGGAACTGTCAGGAGCTGACTGTCTTAAGTCAAACAATTCTTGAAATAATAAAAGCATCTTTAAATGCCATTTTATGTATGCCTTTGAGGGTTTTGAAGACATCCACTATTTTACTTACAAATCTATCTATATTTGAACAAGCAAACTGTATATTTTAACCATTTACTATCTGTTTAACCTATTAAGTCTAATTTGTGATAAATTAAGACTAGTATTTGACATGACCAGAAGCTTGACTGGCCAGCAACTTGTATTATCCAGACTCCTAAATAGATTGCAATAGCAACCCATAAAAGGATCGGACATAAACCTATACTTTTAAATGACTTGTATAGGCACAATACCTTATACAAGTTTAAATATACATGTGTCTAAATATAAAATTATATACTAATGAATCAAAATTTAACCTTATTTTTGTATCAATATACAATATTATATACCAATGCATGAAAAGATAACCTTATTTGAGAATAACAAGCTTTGAGTTTCAGAGCAGGTTCAATAATCTATCCTTATATCTTATCATTTCTATATTATATACATATATTCCCCTATTTTTCTTTTCAAGTCTTTCCCCCCCTATATAAGAGAGAAAGAAGGATAAAGAAAAGAAAAAAATAGAAAAGGCCTTGAATCTAATCTCCTATATCTTGCTTAACAAGACCATTTAATAATCTGTAACCATTCCCCCTAAATAACATTTAAAACACATGAAATGACCAAAGAATCATCTACCCCACTTTTTGGGAATGGGACGCCACTCTCTTAAAACTTCTTCCTGCTGAATTGGGATGCAGAAAACCTGTTTTTTTTTTGGAGGGTCCCAAAAATGGAAAAATGGTTAAGCAAGTTAATTGTAACATTTGTTGTCCAGTCTCTATGTGCTCAGAAATCTGAATATTCTGAGCAATTTGTAGTTCGAAGCTGGACTTTGGTAGGAAAGCTCAGGGCTTTATTGAAGTCGTGTCTGGAACAGTCTTTGAGGATGGCCATCTCAGCAAGCTTTGTGAAGTTGTTCTGGATGCATATTTTTTAGGAAAAAGCTATTGAGGAAGTCTATGAGGCTGGATCATTTGGGTTACTTGTCTTGTCTTCTTTGGACTCTGGTCCCATTCTGAAAATATATAATTTCTCACAAGTAACATATAGTTCTGCAATTACCAAAATGCCTTGGATGTGCAGGATGCACAAATCAATTAATGAATATTTTCTGTTCTTTGTATAAACAGCAGATAGACATTTGTAAGTCTCCATTCATGTCATAAAATGATGTCATGTAATAGTATTATATATATGTGCTATATATAATCTATTTTAAATTGAAAATACAGTATAAGACTGTATGGAGTTTAAGTATTCTCCTCTACAGTTGAAATATATTTATTAATTGATTAAAGCAGGTTTATTCTGTGTTTTTCTGGCTTTTTGTAGATTAGGTTGGCCTCAAACTCAAAAGGAACCAATCTTTCTCTGTCTTTGTCTCCCATGTTTTGAGAACAAAGGTATGCATTTACATATTTTTTTCCTTTCTCCTTTCTTTGGAGATTTAATTTCTATGTGGATATATCTATCCTTATTGAGACAGGGTTTTTCTTTGTAGCTTGGGCTGTCTTGATTTGCTCTGTAGAGCTCTGTAGATTTAGATTGGCCTCGAACACACAAGGAACCTGTTTTTTTCCTTGTCTCCCAAGTTTTGAGATCAAGGTATGAATTTAAATAATTGAATTACCCTTATTAAACAATAGCATTAATTAAACCATTTTTTGTATTAGGTTGAGCTCCAATTCTCCCATGGAAGCTCCATTCTTAAGAATATTAGTGTAAAATAGAATGATATGCTATTTTACGTTAGCTTTTCTTAACTGTTGGCTGTGGGAGACATGCTGTTTGCATGTTCTTTCCCAGCCTAACTCTGGGTCCTTACATTGGTTAGCAGAATATATTTCTCTCTCTCTCTCTCTCTCTCTCTCTCTCTCTCTCTCTCTCTCTTTGGAGACATGATTTCTCTGTGTATCCTTTTCCTGAACTCACTTTATAGACCAGGCTGACCTTGGTGAAGGTCAGGGATCCACCTGTCTTTGTTTCCCAAGTGCTGGGATTAAAGTGTGCACCACCACACCCAGCAATTAATATATCTCTTTTAGGGGCAAAATGCCTCCCTTAGTAGGAGCACCACACCTAAGGAGACTGGCTTGTGAACCCTTTCTTTTTACGTAAATTTGAGATTATGTGTATTTATCCATTAGATCAGTAAGGACATTATTAAACTTAACATCAAGGAAAAATGTGTCATTTTTGAATTCTAGACTGTCTTTAGTAAACAGTCTTATCAGCAGGGTTCCCACCCTGCCTTCATTGTTTAAAACAGGCTGGTCTAGAATCCAGAGATCTGCCTGTTTCTTCCTCTAGTGTGATGGGATTAAGGGATTAAGGGTGTGTGCCAGTACCACCCTGCTCAAATATTTCACTTAAATCCCAGATTTTGTATCTCTGTAACCCAGAGAGCAACCTTGAACTGTAATGACAATTTGAAATCTGCCCAAAATCTTCAAAAGTCTCTTTTGTTTTAGCAATGAAAAACCAGAAAAATATCCTTTCTATCTTCTGATGTAGGAAAATCAAAGATGTCTAAACAAAAGTCAAGCAAAGAAACAACATTTCAAAAGCCTTGGCATGTCTAACCATGTCATCCCATGCTGTAATTAAAGTTTTGCTCATTATTCCTTGGAATCTAGTTTTGGCTGCATTTCACTGGTGGGCCAATACCAGAAACTCCTGACAGGCACCTAGTACCCAGGGAGCTCTTAGCTCCAACTGCCATTAGTTTTGCCTTTCTATCAGGAAGGGCCTCACTCCTTCCTCCAGTATCATTTTTGGCAATTCAGCATTGCATCTATAAATTCCTCCCTTTAAGACTATCTTAGTCTGAACTTTCTCAAAAAAGATACACAGAACCACAATTGTCAGGGTAAAACTTATTTGCATGCTAAGAGGAACAAACTCAATTGGAATACCAAAGTATTGAGGCATTATGAATTCTTCCATTTTTAATCTAGGCAGTTAATTCTGCTCTCAAATTCTGTTTAGAAGGCTTCCAGCTTTTTAGTATGTAAGGAAAGCTAAGGCCTTAGTTCTCAGTCTTTGCTGCAAGGGAACAGCTTTTGTTAAGGAATTGCATCTTTGAAATGCATTTGTGTTCAGTTCCCCACTCTTTGGCTAGGAAACCGGCTTTCACCCAGGCCTTTGCAGGCTGTAAGCATGGATTCTAATTGCCATAGTTGAACACCATATGTAAAAAGAAATATGGCTAATTAACCTATTTAACCAGTATTTAGATTATTGTTAATTTGTTTGGCAGTTGTTAATCTTTAAGCAGCCATTATAAATGAGTACACAGAGACAGCATGTGGATCTTACAAGTCTTGGCCTGAGTTGTGCAATCCTAGCCCATCTAAGCTAGCTCATAATTCTATTACCCAAATATGACCCCCATATATACATACGTCCCCTTGGACTGCCATTCTCCACGATATGCCGATGTTCCTGGCCATGTGGAATGAGGATCCTTTCACTAATCCATGGTGTGTGCCTCTTCCTGCTCCTGGCTGGAATGTATTAATCCTCTGTCTAAAGTGCAGGCTTCCTGTTCTAATCTCAGGAAGTCCCACCTTCTCTGTCTTTGCCCAGTCTCAGGCCTTGGCATTTTATTTAACTAATCAGAGTCAATATAAGTTACAGACAGCAAACAGGACAATTAACTAACATTTAGAATGCTTAACACTACCCTAACATGTGTCAGCTGTGGTGAGGTGGTCAGGATTTGATGTACTAGCATAGTTGTGTTTTGTTGGAGTCATATCTCCCTGACTTCTGTTGTTTCTGTTTTTTTCTCTGACCTTTAGCCATTTGGTTGTTCTTAGCTGTCTGCTCCTGTTATCCTCTGGGCTTGGATCCAAAGGGGGCACTTTGGAGTAGCAGTCGAATTGCTTGGTGATCTGTCACTTTCCACTGGCTGTATGGGGCCTTGTGTGGAGGTTCTTAGTGTGCCTCTGAGAGCTCACCCCTTCTTTTTTTGTCCCAATTTGGGTCTCAGGTGAGGAGTTGTGATGGTGATGTGTTCCTGTAGATTCCTGGGATCCACCTGGTCTTTGTATAGATGACAGTGCAGGTTGGCAGGCCTCAGGCTATTGGGTGGGGTTGTAGCTCCCCTGAAGCTTATGTGTCAGACCGTGTTTGTGGTCCTCCCTAGCTGCTCATAGGGGGTTCTCAGGATCAATGAGCATCTTATAGCCACATTCACTGTGAGCTGGTGCAGCCTATTCCAAGGCAATGAGGAATGGCCTGGGATTGTTTCACTGTTCCCAAGTCAGGGGTCTCTATGTTGCATACTGAATGTTTAGCCTGCAGTGGCTCTGGTGGAATGGTCTTGTGTGCCCAGGCACAGATTCTGTGGACTCTGGATGTCCCCAAGGTGTCTGAAAGGATCTGACTCCAAGTCTGATATGTCTGGGCTTTCCAAAATACAGCTGTGGGCCCCCTGGCTGCTGGGCTGCCACGTTTTGGAACCGTCAGCCTCTGGTCGCTTCTCGACGCTCGCCGCTGCCACGCACTGCTAAGAGTGTATAGCACTCCCATGGGTGTGCAACCTTTTGGTAAATAGTTGGAATGCCTGCGTGGGGTGTGGGGGGGCCCAGCAGGATGGTGAGTGACCCCATGTGGGGTCCGAATCTGCCCACTGGGTATTAGAGTTGATCTTACCAGGTGTCTCTCCTGGTGGGGGTTTCTGATTCCCAGATTCAGCGGCTTCCGTGTGTATCTGAGAGAGGCGGGGTGGGGGGAGCCTTGCCCAGGGACTTTTAATGGTCCCTGGGTAGCTGGGTGAAACCCTGGTGGGTCCAGTCACTCAGATTTTTGCACAGCATCTTACAACTCTGTGGTTTTATGACTGTTTTCCCCAAGTTCAAAATTCATCTGCATGGTCCGCCGCCATCTTGGATCCCCCCTCCTACCCTCTTTCTCTCTCCCTCCTCTCCTTCTCCTCTGTGAGGGGGGAATCCTACCCCTATCAAGCTCCATCAGTTCATCAGTCACATGAGGGTTAAGAGCTTCCTTTCACACTGGTGCCCAACATGGCATCCCAGTTAGAATAAGGTGTTCCACTAACAGGCACCATAGTCCATGACAGACACTGCCCCGACTTGCTAAGGGATCTATATGAAGGCCAAGTTGTCTATCATCTATATATGTATGGGGGGGGGGCTAGATCTGGTCTATATATACTTTTCCCCACATTTTTTTGTTAGTGTTTCAGTCTCTGTAAGCCTATATGGGCCTAGATTGGTTGGTTCTGCTGAGTTTCATGTCGTGTTCTTATCCCCTCTGAGTCTCTTTATTCCTCCTCCCTCTCTTATACACAGCTCCAAGCGTTCCACCTAATGTTCGGCTGTGTGTCTCAGCATCTGTTTTGATCCTCTGTTGGGTGGAGTTTATCACAGGACTGTTGTGCTAGGTTCCTGTTCTTTTGGGTCTATGGATTATAGTTTGGTTCTCCTGTACTACACGGCTAAAATCGAGTTATAAGTGAGTACATGCCATGTGTATCTTTCTGGGTCTGGGTTAGCTCACACAGGATGAGATTTTCTAGTCCATCCATTTGGTTGCAAATTGCATGATTTCCTTGTTTCCGATAGCTGTACAGTATTCCATTTTGTAAATGTACGACAGGTTTTTTTTTAATCCATTCTTCAGTTGAAGGACATCTGGGTTGTTTCTAGTTTCTAGCTATTACAAATAAAGCTGTTATGAACATGTTGAGCTCATGTCCTTGTGGTTTGGAGAAGAATCTTTTGGATGTATGCTCAGGAGTGGAATGGATGGGTCTTGAGGTAGAACTATTTCCAGTTTTCTGAGATTGCCAGATTGATTTCCAAAGTGATTGTACAAGTTTATACTCCCACCAGCAATGGAGGAAGGTTCCTCTTTCTCCACATCCTTGCCAGCATATGCTGTCACTTGAGTTTTTTTTTTTTTTTTATCTTAGCCATTCTGATAGGTGTGAGAGGGAATCTCAGGTTTGTTTTGAGTTCCAGGTCCCTAATAATTAACAATGTTGAGCATTTCTTCAAGTGTCTCTTGGCCATTAGAGATTACCTTTTGTGAATTCTTGGTTTAGTTCTGTACCCCATTTTTTGATTGGATTATTTGGTTTCTTGGTGTTTGATTCTTGATAGTCATGGTAGAATTCACCACTCATGTGCACCTTGGGGCGTCTTCCAAAAGCAGAAACATCAGAGAAAAGAGTTCTCCCTGAGAATTCCTGTGAGACTTGGTTTTCACTCAGGGAGAGTGTCTGACACATCTGTCCCACAGAAATGTAACTATAAACCTGTGTTGTTTCAGCCAAGAAAGGTGTTAGTTCATGATAGCAAAGTAGGAAGTCCACACAGGTGGAGACAAATAGGAGAAAAGGGAACTTCAGGTAGAGGAGCAGCCATTGTTAGGACAGTCCAACATGCAGGCAAGTGGAGGGCAAACAGACAGACAAACACTGTTCAGGAGCCTAGATGGATGTGGCAGAGAAGCAGGAGGACTGGTGACTCTATAGCAGTCAGATGGGGAGAAAGGCCAGTGGACTGATAGAAGTAGGTAGGAGAAAGACAGGCAAGGCAGGCATAGGAGCAGTGACAGAAGACATTTCTGTATGACAGAATGGCATGCAGGTGGCATACAAACCCTGTCATTGTCCAATGTACGACTACTGGAGTTTCTTAAGATGCAGATGTATCCCATTCTTGGACTTTAATACAAGTTGCAGAATAGGGATGGGGTCCCTGGTTGGATCTGGCTGTAGTTCAAAGTGGAGGAGGGTCAGGGCCACGGTCACTTTCAATAAATTCATGGCAAGTAGCTTCCCAATGCAACTTCTGGGTAAGAAAGAGACAATAAAAAAACAAAACAACAACAACAACAAAACAGTCTCATATCCTGTGAAGAGCTGGACATGTATTCTTCCTTCACCAAGACTGCTTTTCCTTCATCCACACATTGCTGTCTACTTCTGTGTTTTGACAAGGCCTCCCACTTTCCAGGGAAAAGTGTGACCCAGTCCTGATTTCAGAGGCATGAAATCTGAAGGGACAGGGCAATCACTCTAGAAGACAGTCTAACAGCATCTAGCATCGCACACTTGGGGTTTGGGAAGTTCACTTCCTCCAGTGAGTGTTTGAGTTTCCCATAAACACCAGTGGTCAGAGCTACCAAGGGAGAGGCAGAACACACTTCCATGGGATTACTCTGTATGTGGGCAAAGAATTGACAGCCATCAGAGGGGACTCAGATGTCCACAGAGAAGACTTTAGTCTGGAGATCTTCAAGCTGCTTCCCCATCTGCCAACACTCACTGGTCAGACTCAGTTCTTTCCCTAGTCAACAGTAACTGTCACTTCCTTGTTCTACCCCAGGAAAGTACCTTCTTACAAACTTTATTATCTTCTCCAGACTTCTCTAGTATCCATAACTCTCATCTTCTTAATGACCTTCCTTTATCTTCCTTTGGGTAGAACAGTGTTCAAGAAGCCATGGGTGTGGCCCTGAGCTCTTTGGCTACCATCTTCCCACCTCTTATCTGACTCTACTTCCTACTTTAGATTCTGTTGGTGAGTTTGTGAAAACAGCCTTCCTCCCTTCTGCCTGCACATTCTGAAGGAAGGCTAGCCAATGGCCTTCATGATCTGCCAGCTCTCTCTCTCTCTCTCTCTCTCTCTCTCTCTCTCTCTATCTCTCTCTCTCAACTCAGATATCCAATAGACCATAAGATGTTCATTAAAGGGCACATGAGTCAGTGTGTAGGACAGTGTTAAGAATGAGCAGTATTCCATAAAATGTTCAATGAGCTACAGAGGTGTGGAAGTGTGAGGGAATGACGTGTGTGCTTCAAGTATGGAAGAGTGAAGGAATGATGTGTGTACTTCAAGTGTAGAAGAGTGAGGGAATGATGTGTGTGCTTCAAGTGTGGAAGAGTGAGGGAATAATGTGTGTGCTTCAAGTGTGGAAGAGTGAGGGAATAATGTGTGTGCTTCAGGTGTGGAAGAGTGAGGGAATGATGTGTATGCTTCAAGAGTTGATGTCTGATTCTCTGTAACAAATGTGGTCTCGTTGAGTCAGGAGAGGACACATTTCTCTGGGTCCCACTCTTAGGACAGAACTTGGCATAGAGGAAGAAAATTAACTCTCTATGTTTGCATTAAGCAGAAAATTCAAGTACATAGGATGCAGTAGGAGTGCATTGTACTTTCCCCTGGGGATTGACCTGGCTATACTTTACTGACCATGTTCTTAGCAGCCTGGTTTCCACCAGTGTCTGAAAGGGAGGACCTGGCCCTGGCATGAAGCCAACACTGGGGCAGTCTACAGGGGAAATTTTGCTTAAAGCTTGCTGTGGGGAGGTTGGTCTAGCATTTTAAGGACTCACATCATCATCCTAACAATCCTACCTTCTACTAATATTTTTAAGGTTTTTGGAGATTTGTATGCCTCACAGAATTTTTCATGCTATGATGAATTATCCAGTACTTCAATTCTTTTAGTTGAGTTTAGACTTTACCTCAGAATTTTTCAAATGTTGTGCTTTGGTTCAAAATGCTTTTCTACCCTCACATCCAGTTTACTTTCAATGTGTGTGTGTGTACTTAGAGTACATAATCTCTAAGTGAAATTTCAACATATATAGATCTTGTGGAAACCTGGAAAATGAAGGATTATGAGACAAGCCTTGTTGCTTGGAAAATGAAAGTAACTTGTTGGAGATATCTAAGATGGTTATCTTAGATATCTAAATGAAGATGACGGGGCAGAGTTGAACTCTGATCGCAGGTATAGCTGATTGGGTGAGCAAGACTTCTGAGCTTGTGATCAGTGCATGATCACCATGTTACAAGACTATGTGGTGTGATAGGATGACCTTTAATGTGACTGACCCATGTAGCCGCATGTGGAAACACTCATTTGGTTCTGTATATAAGCCAGAGAACAAACATTAAAAACGGAAAATATTAGACATCACCCCTGCTACATCTGTTTGTCTTCAGAGTGAAGGCTGGAGGTTTAGGAGGGCAGCACATTCACCTTTCCCTGAGAACCTCCTTATGTGGTGATCCCCATGTGATTGGATTTCTACAAGATCTTACTTTCCCTGTAAAGCTTTGATAACCAGGAAACTAGTAAATGGGATACGGATATTAACATACAGTTGAGGATTCTGTTTGAGAGAATGCTGGCAGGGGCATTATGCACATTGGTGAAAGACTTTCCTCCAAGCACCACTGTGGCTTTTCAGTCATTATCCTTAACAGCTGCACATGGCAAGGATCAGGAAACCAAGCCCTGGCAAATGAACCATTTGCTCCAGTATTCCAGCATTAGAGAACTGCTCAGGAACGGTGCTGGGTTGAGCCAAGAAGCTGTGAGAGAGGAGTGCTGGCAACGTAAAAAGCCCAGTACCTGAATTAAATTCATATTAGCCTACCTCTAATGGGGAAAGACAGACCATAATATAGTGAGGTGGAGAAATCTGCTTGCTGACTTCCTGTCTCTCTAGCTGTCTGTCAAGGAGGATACCTGGTTAACATTTCCATTGAGAGCTCTGCAATGTCACCTTCCTTTCAGACACTCACACCTACAACAAGCTTCTTTTGCCAACCACCAGCAAACAGAAGCACACCTGACAGTGGCACCCTTGAACACAGGGGGTCACATACATCAGGTAGGGGACCCATGATACACCTCTACCCATTACCTACACTGAATGTCTCACCTTGATCCTCCTGAGAAGGGCAGAAAAGCATGGCTGTGTTTCACAGCAGAATCCACTGAAAACCGGGAAGGATCAAACACCTGCAGGGTGAATAAGAAGGACAAAACAGGCAATGGCCACACCCTTGTTCTTAACCTGGGAGGAAGACAGAACTCTCAGGGGAGACTGGGAAGAGGCGCTGGGCTTGGGGCATGTTTCCCTCAGTTCTCCAGTGATGCCTACCTCTGGATCTGGCCACACTTTTGGGTTGTGGTGAAGAGCATAAAAGTGGAGCAGCACTGTGGTACCTGTGGGGTGGGTGGGGGACAGAAAACACATGGAATGAGTGCCTGGTCTTATGGTCAGCAGAGTCCTGTGCACCTGAAAGGCCTGCTTCCAAAGTCATGACCTTGATCAACATGCTCTTGCTGGAAAGGTGAAGAGCAGGTGATGATGATTGTGGAATGAAACGTAGGAACCTATTAGAGACCCACTGGGAAGTCACTGTAGGTGACCACTCACATGTCTCAGATGCCGCATGCATCGCAGAACATCAACCATCAGCTCTGCTCTCTGTTAACAGTGTGAGGATCCTCACACCAGAGCACATACAATTCATGACAGAACTTTCTGGTCACTTCCCTTGTTGTAACTCATCTAAAGCACCACGCCATCCTCATCATCTCTCCATCCTTTGCTTTTAGGAAGTCAGACTTTTGTAGCTCTAGTCATAAATTCACTTCCAGGGGTCATGAGTGCTAAATCCACACAGGAAAGACCCTGAGGGTTGAGTCAGCACTATGTATCCGAATATGTTTTGTCAGGAATGCATCACAATGGGGCCACCCCACACATTCAATCCAGTGTGAAGAATGCTTCAGAGTGTATAGTTAAGAAAGAAGTGGTCACTTCTGTGCTATCAGGAATCAGGGTAGGATGTTGGACTCTAAAACCCTCATAGAGGGACTAGAGAGATGGCTCAGTGGTTAAGAGTACTGGCTACTCTTCCAGAGGACCTGGATTGTTTTCAGTATCCACATGGCAGCTGACAGCAGTTTGTTTCTCCAGTTCCAGAATATCCAGCACCCTCTCCTGGCCCTCAGTGGAACTACAAACATGTGACACACAGACAGAGAAGACATCAAAACCCCTATCCACATTAAGAAAGTAAAAATGGAGTGAGCCATCATATCTCACAGGAAAAAAAAAATCATAGAATCTAAATAAAGGGACATGGTGTCCTGAAGGCATGGATTCCAGAGGTTACTGGGGAATGATAATGTCATCCTAATTAAGTACAAAAATGCATGTCATTTTGCTATGAAATATGCACAATTTACTTACAAGGAGAAGAAGATTGAATGAATTCAGAACTCCAGAAACACACATAAACTTCTGATGCTCCCTTGTCCCAGAGAAAACTTAAGCATCAAAAGTGGGTGCTTATACCTTTGGGTAAGGAGCGCCCATCTGGGAAGGTGACAGGTGTGCTGAGCTCTCTGCCCACAACTGGTACAGGTGGGTAGATCCTCAGGGCCTCCTTGATGCACATGGTGGTGTAGGGCATCTGGTCCAGGTGGCCCCTGAAATGAAGCCCATCCTGAAGAGCAAGCTGAGCTCTAGCAGAAGGTAGTGTTTCCTTTTCCCCTGAGCTCCCACTCACCATGTGATGAGTGCTCCATCCCCCAGGATACTTTGCACCTCCTCTCTGCATCTCTGCTGGTGGTCAGGGTGGGTGGCCAGAGCATAGAAGATCCAGGAGATAGCACTGGCTGGGGTGTCATGACCCCCAAACATGAATGAGTCTATCTCAGCACGCAACTCTTCATCGGACAAGCTTCTCCCATCCTCCATCTGGGGAGTCCACAGGTGAGAGAACAGTCTTTGTCACTTAGTTTAATTCTTGGCAGAGTCTCAGGCCTTAGCCCCTCCCACTTACTCTGGAAAATAGAAGGATGTCCAGGAAATCCAAACATTTCTTTCCTCTGAGCTTCTCCAGCGATCCTGTGTCCTGCAGCTGAGCCTTCCTCAGCCTGACCACTCGGTCTGCCCATGAGACAGGAATGAGAACTAAGGCAACCCCCAGCTGCCCTACGATCCCCCAGTCCCAATCTGAGTGTGCCATAGAGTCCAGGAAGCATGTGGCAGGAGTGTTGAGAATCCAACACCATCTGAAGGATTTTAGTCTTCCCCTCTGGACTATGGCTCATTCAGCCTATGCTTGAGTTGCTATAGTGGGCATCAAACAGCATTGCTTAAATAGTGGCAGAGGAAATAGCTCCCAGGCTTCCAGACACCATACCATCTCTGCTACCAACACTTGCACTAGGAAAATGCCCAGGATGCTTGTGTCATAAACCTAGGAACACCAGAGGCACTGGGCCTACCTGAGAAGTCATGGCCACTTCATTTAGGCTGAGCCTATTAAAGGAGATGGATAAAGGAGAAAACAAAACCTGTGTGTTCATGGGCAATATGACAGGTACGGTTGCTCCTTCGGCCATCAGGTGTCAGATTGTAGATAATGTCGTTCTGGAGGAAGACATTCTTCATACGGGAAATCGTTAGGTTGCTCAGGTCACTGACAGCCTGGAGGTAGGACTGACAATTCCTGAGGGAGAGGATACATAATAGGCTGATAATGGGGGACCTTGCCCAGAAACAGAGTTCAGTTTTGAGGAGGATTCCTGATAAGAAGGTTGAACAAATAGCACTGAGGTGCTCATCCACCTCGTCTGACACCCTTTTGAATTCTGGGTCCTTTGATGGTTACACACACAGTCAGGTGTCTACTTTTCTAGTACATATCCATTCTGTGTTACAGTCCTGTGAATGAGGTTCATGAAAATGGAAGTATTGAATTGGGTTTTTAGTTAGAACTTGCCTGGGCCTGGCATCTGAAACATCCTCTATGCCCCTCCTGTCTCTCCGGCGAGGACCATTAGTTGGTAAGGATAAGGTACCTGCACTTTCAGAGTGATCACTGACCTGTCCAATTGGACATTGCCCTGGTAACTGAAGGCGTACTTCATGATGATGTCCAGGGTCATCAATGAGATATGTTCAAAGATCTCTAGAGTAGTGTCTTGGCAAATCATCTGCTCCCATTTGTCCTGTGTTGGGAATGTGAGATATATGACAAGGGTAGTGTTGGATCTGGAATGTGGAATGTTTTTCTCATCCTCCAAACCCATTCTCCATACCTGAAAGTGATACCTCCTATCAAATTAAGAATGTGAAAAAATATTCCTACTCTGATACCTATTTCTCAGAAAATGTCTCTATCATCTGAAATTATTTTCAGTTTTGGGAACTGGTTATGACCTTTAAGCTTTTGACAAAGTCTCAGCCCTCACAAAATTCATAAAGATAATTTAGACTTGAAAAACTGACCAGTTATCAAACATCACATAAAACATGTTCAGGAAATGAAAGTCAAAGAGACAGCATATGCATTCCTAAATGGAGCTATACTTGATGTCACTTCCTCTTCATTCATTCATCAAAGTCAGATGAGAAGAAAGCACTGGGGATTGGGGGGCAGAAAGGAAGTTTCATTTGAGAAGGGATAGTGCAGCAGATTTACCCATGAAAATGAAGTTCTGGCTTCTATTTCACAGTCTACTCATTTTAGTCAGAACAGAAGTAGTAGATCCCAAGACTGAAAAGTGACAGCCTAGAATGTCTATCCTTCCACTGAAGCCACCACTGACTAACTAGCAAGGGAAAGCCATCCTGATGTCTAGGGGAATTGACTGTTGTAGTCCACTGTGACAAAGCTTGGAAGTAGGAAGTGGGTTTATAGTGGGATGTTATCTTCTTAGACAATGAGCAAACTGTGTACGTACCCTCACACTGGAGTCATTTCTTTCTATTCTGTTTTTGTAGAGTCCACTTTCACAGTAATGGCTTCAGTGTGTTGTTCCATGTGTTTGTATCTTTTGACTGTTTACTTAGAGAATAAAATCTGAGTGTGCAAGTAGGTGTGTGTGAGAAAGAGAGAAGACTCACCAGCATCACTTGCACAGAATCTGCCATGATCCCCACATAGGGCTTCAGGATGTCATAGTGGAAAGCTGGAGTCAACATCCGGCGACGCTGGAACCATTTGTGTCCATTCAAAAAGAACAAACCATGTCCTGTGCAAGAGTTGGTTAGGTGTGTGAACCCAAGCGTTAATGGGAGCAGAGGATAGAGTTGGGAAAATCTGGGAGAGACCGGTAGTAGAGGTCCTGATGTAGGATAACGGAGTAAGAAGAAAATCCTGAACAGGGATAGCAAAGAGTAGCAATTTTCAGCTTTGGGCTAATAAATCTGATGTGATCATGACAGAGTTAAGTGAAGCTTAAAAATGTATCATACGCAGATTCTACTTTATAGTGTTTGTATGTGCATATGCAGAGGGGGG
>CAJQZJ010005020.1:12570329-12620604 GCA_907164525.1 Lophiomys imhausi
CCCCCCTCTGCTTATGCACATACAAACACTATAAAGTAGAATCTGCGTATGATACATTTTTAAGCTTCACTTAACTCTGTCCTGATCACATCAGATTTATTAGCCCAAAGCTGAAAATTGCTACTCTTTGCTATCCCTGTTCAGGATTTTCTTCTTACTCCGTTATCCTACATCAGGACCTCCACTACCGGTCTCTCCCAGATTTTCCCAACTCTATCCTCTGCTCCCATTAACCCTTGGGTTCACACACCTAACCAACTCTTGCACAGGACATGGTTTGTTCTTTTTGAATGGACACAAATGGTTCCAGCGTCGCCGGATGTTGACTCCAGCTTTCCACTATGACATCCTGAAGCCCTATGTGGGGATCATGGCAGACTCTGTGGGAGTGATGCTGGTGAGTCTTCTCTCTCTCTCTCTCTCTCTCTCTCTCTCTCTCTCTTTCTCTCTCTTTCACCCCTACACACACACTCAGATTTTATTCTCTAAGTAAACAGTCAAAAGACACAAACACATGGAACAACACACTGAAGCCATTACTGTGAAAGTGGACTCTACAAAAACAGATGAGACAGAAATGACTCCAGTGGGAGGGTATGTACACAGTTTGCTCATTGTCTAAGAAGAGAACATCCCACTATAAACCCACTTCACACTTCCAAGTTTTGGCACAGTGCAGTAGAGCAAGTCAGGTCCCCTAGACATCAGGTTGGCTTTCCCTTGCTAGTTAGTCAGTGGTGGCTTCAGTGGAAGGATAGACATCCTAGGATGTCACGTAGGCCCTTTTGGTCTTGGGATCTACTACTTCTGTTCTGACGAGAGTGAGTAGACTGTGAAAAGAAGCCAGAACTTCATTTTCGTGGGTAAATTGCTGCACTCTCCCTTCCCACATGAAACTTCCTTTCTGCCCCCCAATCCCCAGTGCTTTGTTCTCATCTGAGTTTGATGAATGAAGAATGAAGAGGAAGTGACATCAAGTATAGCTCCATTTAGGAATGCATTTGCTGTCCCTTTGACTTTCATTTCCTGAACATGTTTTATGTCATGTTTGAGAACTGTTCAATTTTTCAAGTCTAATTTATCTTTATAAGAATCACAAGAGCTGAGACTTTATCAAAAGATTAAGGTCATAACCAATTCCCCAAATTGAAAATACTATCAGATGATATAAAGACATATTCAATTTAGTAACTGGCTTTCTGATAGCCATCAGAGTAGGGACATTTTTAACATTCTTAATTTGATAGGAGGTATCACTTGCAGGTATGGAGAATGGGTTTGGGGGATGAGAAAAACATTCCACATTCCGGATCCAACACTGCCCTTGTCATATATCTCACATTCCCAACACAGGATAAATGGGAGCAGATGATTTGCCAAGACACTACTCTAGATATCTTTGAACACATCTCCTTGATGAACCTGGATATCATCATGAAGTGTGCCTTCAGTTACCAGGGCAGTGTCCAATTGGACAGGTCAGTGAGCACTCTGCAAGTGCAGGTACCTTATCCTTACCAACTGGTGGTCCTTACTTGAGAGACAGGAGGGGCATAGAGGATGTTTCAGATGCCAGGCCCAGGCAAGTTCTAACTAAAAACCCAATTCAATACTTCCATTATCATGAACCTCATTCACAGGACTATAACACAGAATAAATATGTAGTAGAAAGGTAGACACCTGACTGTGTGTGTAACCATCAAAGGACCCAGAATTCAAAAGGGTGTCAGACGAGGTGGATGAGCACCTCAGTGCTATTTGTTCAACCTTCTTATCAGGAATCCTCCTCAAAACTGAACTCTGTTTCTGGGCAAGGTCTCCCTATTACCAGCCTGTTGTATATCCATCCCTCAGGAATTGTCAGACCTATCTCCATGCTGTTACTGACCTGAGCAAGCTAGTGACTTCCCGTATGAAGAATGTCTTCCTCCAGAACGACATTATCTACAATCTGACACCTGATGGCCGAAGGAGCAACCGTGCCTGTCATATTGCCCATGAACACACAGGTTTTGTTTTCTCCTTTATCCATCTCCTTTAATAGGCTCAGCCTAAATGAAGTGGCCATGACTTCTCAGGTAGGCCCAGTGCCTCTGGTGTTCCTAGAAGGTTTATGACACATGCCTCCTGGGCATTTTCCTAGTGCAAGTGTTGGTAGCAGAGATGGTATGGTGTCTGGAAGCCTGGGAGCTATTTCCCCTGCCACTATTTAAGCAATGCTGTTTGATGCCCATTATAGCAACTCAAGCATAGGCTGAATGAGCCATAGTCCAGAGGGGAAGACTAAAATCCTTCAGATGGTGTTGGAGTCTCAACACTCCTGCCTCCACATGCTTCCTGGACTCTACGGAGCACTCAGATTGGGACTAGGGGATCATAGGGCAGCTGGGGGTTGCTTTAGTTCCCATTCCTGTCTCATGGGCAGACCGAGTGGTCAAGCTGAGGAAGGCTCAGCTGCAGGACACAGGATCGCTGGAGAAGCTCAGAGGAAAGAAATGTTTGGATTTCCTGGACATCCTTCTATTTTCCAGAGTAAGTGGGAGGGGCTAAGGCCTGAGACTCTGCCAAGAATTAAACTAAGTGACAAAGACTGTTCTCTCACCTGTGGACTCCCCAGATGGAGGATGGGAGCAGCTTGTCTGATGAAGAGTTGCGTGCTGAGGTAGACACAATCATGTTTGGGGGTCATGACACCCCAACCAGTGCTATCTCTTGGATCTTCTATGCTCTGGCCACCCACCCTGACCACCAGCAGAGATGCAGAGAGGAGGTGCAAAGCATCCTGGGGGATGGAGCACTCATCACATGGTGAGTGGGAGCTCAAGGGAAAAGGAAACACTACCTTCTGCTAGAGGGACTACGGTTTCTTCAAGCTCAGCTTGCTCTTCAGGATGGGCTTCATTTCAGGGGCCACCTGGACCAGATGCCCTACACCACCATGTGCATCAAGGAGGCTCTGAGGATCTACCCTCCTGTTCTACTTGTGGGTAGAGAGCTCAGCACACCTGTCACCTTCCCAGATGGGCGCTCCTTACCCAAAGGTATAAGCACCCACTTTTGATGCTTAGGTTTTCTCTGGGACAAGGGAGCATCAGAAGTTTATGTGTGTTTCTGGAGTTCTGAATTCATTCACTCTTCTTCTCCTTGTAAGTAAATTGTGCATATTTCATAGCAAAATGACATGCATTTTTGCACTTAATTAGAATGACTTTATCATTCCCATAAACTTTTGGAATCCATGCTTTCAGGACACCAGGTCCCTTTATTCAGATTCTGTGATTTTCTTTTCCTATGATATGATGGCTCACTCCTTTTTATTTTCTTAATGTGGATAGGGGTTTTGATGTCTTCTCTGTCTGTGTGTCACATGTTTGTAGTTCCACTGAGGGCCAGGAGAGGGTGCTGGATATTCTGGAACTGGAGAAACAAACTGCTGTCAGCTGCCATGTGGATACTGAAAACAATCCAGGTCCTCTGGAAGAGTAGCCAGTACTCTTAACCACTGAGCCATCTCTCTAGTCCCTCTATGAGGATTTTAGAGTCCAACATCCTACCCTGATTCCTGATAGCACAGAAGTGACCACTTCTTTCTTAACTGTACACTCTGAAGCATTCTTCACACTGGATTGAATGTGTGGGGGGGTCCCATTGTGATGCATTCCTGACAAAACATATTCGGTTACATAGTTCTGACTCAACCCTCAGGGTCTTTCCTGTGTGGATTTAGCACTCATGACCCCTGGAAGTGAATTCATGACTAGAGCTATAAAAGTCTGACCTCCTAAAAGCAAAGGATGGAGAGATGATGAGGATGATGATAAGGATGATGTGGTGCTTTAGATGGGTTACAACAAGGGAAGTGACCAGAAAGTTCTATGTCATGAATTCTATGTGCTCTGGTGTGAGGATCCTCACACTGTTAACAGACAGCAGAGCTGATGGTTGATGTTCTTCGATGCATGCCGCATCTGAGACATGTGAGTGGTCACCTACAGTGACTTCCCAGTGGGTCTCCAATAGGCTCCTACGTTTCATTCCACAATCATCATCACCTGCTCTTCAACTTTCCAGCAAGAGCATGTTGATCAAGGTCATGACTTTGGAAGCAGGCCTTTCAGGTGTACAGGACTCTGCTGACCATAAGACCAGGCACTCATTCCATGTGTTTTCTGTCCCCCACCCACCCCACAGGTACCACAGTGCTGCTCCACTTTTATGCTCTTCACCACAACCCAAAAGTGTGGCCAGATCCAGAGGTAGGCATCACTAGAGAACTGAGGGAAACATGCCCCAAGCCCAGCGCCTCTTCCCAGTCTCCCCTGAGAGTTCTGTCCCCCTCCCAGGTTAAGAACAAGGGTGTGGCCATTGCCTGTTTTGTCCTTATTCACCCTGCAGGTGTTTGATCCTTCCCGGTTTTCAGTGGATTCTGCTGTGAAACACAGCCATGCTTTCCTGCCCTTCTCAGGAGGATCAAGGTGAGACATTCAGTGTAGGTAATGGGTAGAGGTGTATCATGGGTCCCCTACCTGATGTATGTGACCCCCTGTGTTCAAGGGTGCCACTGTCAGGTGTGCTTCTGTTTGCTGGTGGTTGGCAAAAGAAGCTTGTTGTAGGTGTGAGTGTCTGAAAGGAAGGTGACATTGCAGAGCTCTCAATGGAAATGTTAACCAGGTATCCTCCTTGAAGACAGCTAGAGAGACAGGAAGTCAGCAAGCAGATTTCTCCACCTCACTATATTATGGTCTGTCTTTCCCCATTAGAGGTAGGGTAATGTGAATTTAATTCAGGTACTGGGCTTTTTACGTTGCCAGCACTCCTCTCTCCACAGCTTCTTGGCTCAACCCAGCACCCTTCCTGAGCAGTTCTCTAATGCTGGAATACTGGAGCAAATGGTTCATTTGCCAGGGCTTGCTTTCCTAATCCTTGCCATGTGCAGCTGTTAAGGATAATGACTGAAAAGCCACAGTGGTGCTTGGAGGAAAGTCTTTCACCAATGTGCATAATGCCCCTGCCAGCATTCTCTCAAACAGAATCCTCAACTGTATGTTAATATCCGTATCCCATTTACTAGTTTCCTGGTTATCAAAGCTTGAAGGGGAAAGTAAGATCAATATAAATTGAAATTGCACCTAGAGATTATATACTCTAAGTACACACACACACACGCACACACACACACACACACACACACACACACGTATAAGTCAGTTGAATATAAACTGGGTGTGAGGGTAGAAAAATATTTTGAAGCAAAAAACAACATTTGAAAAATTCTGAGGTAAAGTTGAAATTCAACTAAAGTAATAGAAGCACTACTAGATAATTCATCATAGCATGAAAAATTCTGTGAGGCATAAAATTTCCAAAAACCTTAAAAATATTAGTAGAAAGTAGGATTGTTAGAATGATGATGTGAGTCCTTAAAATGCTAGACCAACCTCCCCACAGCAAGCTTTAAGCAAAATTTCCCCTGTAGACTGCCCCAGTTATGGCTCCATGCCAGGGAGAGGTCCTCTCTTCCAGACACTGGTGGAAACCAGGCTGCTAAGAACATGGTCAGTAAAGAATAGCCAGGTCAATCCCCAGGGGAAAGTACAATGCACTCCTACTGCATCCTATGTACTTGAATTTTCTGCTTAATGCAAACACAGAGGGTTAATTTCTCTTCCCTCTATGCCAAGTTCTGTCCTAAGAGTGGGACCCAGAGAAATGTGTCCTCTCCTGACTCAACAAGACCACATTTATGTTACAGAGAATCAGACATCAACTCTTGAAGCATACACATCATTCCCTCTCTTCTACACTTGAAGCACACACATCATTCCCTCACACTTCCACACCTCTGTAGCCCATTGAACATTTTATGGAATACTGCTCATTCTTAACACTGTCCTACACACTGACTCATGTGCCCTTTAATGAGTGACTTATGGTCTATGGATATTTGAGTTGAGAGAGAGAGAGAGAGAGCTGGCAGATCATGAAGGCCATTGGCTAGCCTTCCTTCAGAATGTGCAGGCAGAAGGGAGGAAGGCTGTTTTCACAAACTCACCAACAGAATCTAAAGTAGGAAGTAGAGTCAGATAAGAGGTGGGAAGATGGTAGCCAAAGAGCTCAGGGCCACACCCATGGCTTCTTGAACACTGTTCTACCCAAAGGAAGATAAAGGAAGGTCATTAA
This sequence comes from Lophiomys imhausi, assembly GCA_907164525.1. Taxonomy (NCBI): domain Eukaryota; kingdom Metazoa; phylum Chordata; class Mammalia; order Rodentia; family Muridae; genus Lophiomys; species Lophiomys imhausi. The sequence goes on from CAJQZJ010005020.1 coordinate 12,576,511, forward strand.
GAAGGTGAGAGTTATGGATACTAGAGAAGTCTGGAGAAGACAATAAAATTTGTAAGAAGGTACTTTCCTGGGATAGAACTAGGAAGTGACAGTTACTGTTGACTAGGGAAAGAACTGAGTCTGACCAGTGAGTGTTGGCAGATGGGGAAGCAGCTTGAAGATCTCCAGACTAAAGTCTTCTCTGTGGACATCTGAGTCCCCTCTGATGGCTGCCTCATACAGAGTAATCCTATGGAAGTGTGTTCTGCCTCTCCCTTGGTAGTTCTGACCACTGGTGTTTACTGGGAAACTCAAACTCTCACTGGAGGAAGTGAACTTCCCAAACCCCAAGTGTGCGATGCTAAATGCTATTAGACTGTCTCCTAGAGTGCTTGCCCTGTCCCTTCGGATTTCATGCCTCTGAAATCAGGACTGGGTCACACTTAGCCCTGGGATAGTGGGAGGCCTTGTCAGAACACAAGAGCAGAGATGGATGTGTGAATGAAGGAAAAGCAGTCTTGGTGAAGGAAGAATACATGTCCAACTCTTCACAGGATATGAGACTGTTTTTTTTTGTTTGTTTGTTTGTTTTTAATTGGCTCTCTCTTATCCAGGAACTGCATTGGGAAGGTACTTGCCATGAATATGCTGAAGGTGGCCGTGGCCCTGACCCTGCTCCGCTTTGAACTACAGCCAGATCCAACCAGGGTCCCCATCCCTATTCTGCAATTTGTATTGAAGTCCAAGAATGGGATCCACCTGAATCTTAGGAAGCTCCAATAATCCTACATGGACAATGACTGGGTCTGTGTGCCAGCTGCATGCCATTCTATCTTCTGCCTCTGCTCCTGTGCCTTACCTATCTTTTTCCTACCTTATTCTATCATCCACTGGCCCTTCTCCCCACCTGTCTGCTGTAGTGGAGTCACTCATCCTCCTGTTTCTCAGTCCTTTTCTCCGCCACATCCCTTTAGGCTCCCCAACAGTTTGTCTGTCTGTCCCCCACCTTCCTGCATGTTTGACTGTCCTAAGGAGGGCCTGGATGCTCCTCTACCTGAAATTCGCTTTCTTCCTCTTTGTCTCTGTCTGTGTGGACTTCCTACTTTGCTATCACGATAACACACTTTCATGGCTTAAACAACACAGATTTATATTCATACTTCTGTGGGACAGATGTGTCAGATGCTCTCCCTGATTGAAAACCAAGTCTCACAAGAGTTCTCAGGGAGAACCCTTTTCTTTAATCTTTCTGCTTCTGGAAATTGCCTCAAGATGCCCAATTAATGATGAATCTCAACATGACTATCAAGAATCATCTTTTAGAGTTGACATAAACCAGTTGTTGACAATATCTGCAGTTAAAAAGCCTTCAGCAGCACAGCTGGGTTATTTAAATGAATAAGCAGTTAAACCAGCCCAGACTCTCTGAACTTATAAGTAAAAATGATTAATCTGAAAATGGCAGCTGGTGGAAGCAGGGAGCGGAGCAGCACAAGACTCCAGGAGAGAAGAGAGTTGTCAGATGTCCAGTCAACCACGCACATCTTTTGAAAAGACTCCAGCAATGGGAAAAAACAAAACAAACAAACAAAAATGTCAGTGAAAGATAATGGCTTTAAACCAAAGGAGAAAGCATGGGATACTGAGACTCAGGACCCACTCTTAGGAAGGTACCAGTTCCTCCTTTTCCTGAATATCTGCCCCCAGTGAACCTGATCCACTGAGATGTTTTGTGGGCATGCTGCAAGGAGATGAAACTGAGCAGCAAAGGCCAGAAATTATTACAGCCTTATAAACGAAATGCAAATGTCCAGTTTGAAGAATGTTCCTTACTCACCAAGAAAGGCCAGAATGAAGACATCTCAGAAAAAAATGAAGATGGAGGACAGGAGAGAGCCGTGTTCTCAGGTGACAGCTCCCCTAGAAGTGAGCCCTGTCCCAGGGGAACAGGTAGCTGTCCTGACTGACCCTCTAGTTCTGTCTGAAAAAGTCAGCACCACTGTTGTGACTACATCTGCCTCTGACGCAGTGTTGGCATCTTGGCCCAGCACTGCAGCCAATGCTAAGAGGGTTGAGGCAGTGCTGGCCAGTGCAATCCTAGAGATCTATGGGGAAATGTAGTGTGTGGTTCATGGGAAAAGCTTTCCTGGTGACTCACAAGGTTGGGTTTGGCTGCAGTTCCATGCTGAACAAGCCTGGGTGCCTGACAAAGGGAAAGTGATTGCCCTTTTTCTGCTGCCAGCTTACATGTTTCCATCCCCTTACCTGGAGGACAACATGCTGTGTCACAGCTGTGTTCAGAGGACAAGATCTTAACTAAGAGCCTCCAGGGATAAAGGGAGGAGCTGTTGTGTTTGGGCTAGCTACTGGCCTCATGCACTCTTGTGGAGTGGTCTACAGAACTGCAGCCAAAAATGAGACTGAAAATCCACAGTTATGCCTTTGAAGGAAATTATGGGACATTGTTGCTTAAGTACAAACAGCTTGGAAAAAAAGTCAGTGAGGCTTTCAAAACCCCACAGATCCACCTCTGTTCATTGTGATGACTGAACATTGGGAGCAGCCTCCTTGTATGAAAATGAGAAAGTATCCTGAGTGTTTTGCTTCAAACAGGTCCTGGGGCAAGAATCTGACATCTCCAGAAATAGTTGTTTGTCCTGTTACCAGCACAAGGACACAGCCAATTCAGCAGTCAACTATAAATACCTAGCTGCTCCTGTGGTAGCCTCTGCACACCATTTTCCATGAGTTGCATTATGTTAGTGTTTAGTACTTGGGTTTGTTTTCCATTGTTGCAAAATTTTACACACACCCTCAAAAAGGAATCAAAAAGGCATTCTTTAGTTGGCATGTATGGTCCCCTTGAGCCTACTTAAATAAAATTAAGGAAAAATTAAACTTTAAATTTTTTTACTTTAAAATTTTAATTTCTATATAAAAAAATAAGATCAGAATAAGAAATGCTCCCTGCCCCTAGAGGCATTACAGATGTGGCTGCTGTGCCATATGTACATAAGTAGGTGGCAAAGAGGAGGGAGGCTATGTCTATTTTCAATGTTCTGACCTATGAACAACTGAATGAATAGTAGCCTAACATTCCTGAAAAAAAAAATAGAGACCAACAGCAGCAGTTCAGTGCCATGAGGCCTGGGCAGGGGGTAGCCTGTGATGACCACCAGTCCAGCACCAGGCAACCACAAGATGGGTTCCCAGGATAGGAGCCAAGTCAGAAAGACTAGAAGAACCCTGCCTGGCCCCGGATGTGGGGGTTGTGGGTGAGCTTGCCTGGAGGGTGAGAATATGGAGAGTTAGCCCTGTCTTTTGCCTGCTTTGAGTGGTGGTGGTGGCAAGGGAGAGATCCCCTCACCTCCCTTTTGCCCTCGCCACTAGCAGACAGAAGATCTGGCCCTGATGGGGTCACAAGAACAGGAGAGCTGTCCCTGCCCCTCACATGCTGCACCACTCAGAGGATCAGCCCCTACACGTCATCTGGGCAGCACACTACAGCTGGCCCTGAGGGAGTGAGTGTGGGAGAGGCAGCCTTGCCTTGTGTCTGTTTTGTGGTGTTATCATTGTGGGAGAGATCCCCTCCGTTTTGCCCTCATCACCAGTGGCAGACAGGAGATCTAGCCCTGCCACTCACATGCTGCATCACTTGGGAAAGAAGGCCCTTCACCTCTCCTGAAAATCACAGTACCGCTGGCCCTGGGTGTAGGGGATGTGTGCAAACCAGCCCTTAGGGTTTCTGACCATTGATTTGCCTCAGACTGTTGGAGCCTAAAGGCTGGCAAATGGCATGCCTTGCTTCACACTTCTCCCACTTGTGCTTCTGTCTCCTCTGTCCATGGGGGCAAGAGAAAGATCCACGTGGAGCTCCCTAGTTTATATGTTGTCTCGTGGTCTTTGGCAGGATCACAAGCTCTCTCATGGTATCTAGTGGTCTCCATGGCTTCTTGTGCCAACTGACATGTTCCATGGCCTCTGTGGCTTCTGTGGCTTCACAGTCATGCCCCTTCAACAAGGCACCATCCACATTTCTCAACTAGGCTCTGCCCATCTTGGCCCCAAGTCCCTCTAACATCCAAGCAATGCCAAGCCATAAGTTCTTTTCAGATTCCTGGACCTTCAGAGTACCCTGTCAATGGTTGCCCAGAACTATGTGCTGCCAAGTGCCAGGCTTATCTGCATGCCCCTGAAGAGTCATTACTAATTCTAACCCATTACAGAGGGTGATTCAGCGAGAGACAGAGGGAGGAGAGACCAGGAGAGGCGATTCAGCTGAAGCAGGAAAGCCACAAAGTGCAAGTATCTCTGAGATTTAGGCTGGAGGGAAGCCAGATTTGCTTAATGGGCTAAAAATAGAGTAAAAACTGTTCAGTTTTTCTAGTTGTGAAGCCTGTTTAACAATTATTTCGTTGATAGCTGAGTTAAGAGAGAAATTGTAAAACTAACACAAATATAAAAAGTTACACTAACAAGACCCCATCAGAATAAGTTGCATGCTGGCCTCAATACAGGTTAAGAATGTGTGGGGAAATACAACTTGCCAGAGTCTCTTGGTTTTGTCTCTGGCTATACAAGATGAGCCAGGGAAACTGTTTATATGTAGAGAAGATGAATTACTCGTCATGGCTCACAAGATAGGGGGTGGTCTCTCTTATCCAGGGGAGGATCTTTGAGTCTATACCCACATCCTAAATACCTTGAGCAATGGAGAGGCCAGTGACAACTACTCTGCACTCAGTGTTTCCTGAATTGATGATGATGCTGTAAACAGGGGAACCTTGTACTTAAGTTTACCACCTGACACGTATGAGGCATGCATCCTAGTACAATTGACCATAGCCATTTTTTTTCCTGCTCTCCAATTCCCCTCTTAGCAAAGCTAATCCATGGCTTAGAGGTCAATGTCAGATTCTATGAGGAATCTCCAGGGGAGTTCCTTATTAAACAATGCAGAAACTCTTCCACAGGGCCAATCAACACATCAGGCTGATCTATGTATAGTAACACACTGAGTTGTAGGTATTATCCTATGGAGTCATCTTACCATGGTAAAGAAAGCAATAACCACACCAAAATGTCATTAGATGATTCTTAGTTGTTTTTTTTTTTTTTAACCAACTTTTGGCTCAGAAAAGAGCCTCATTTAGTTGGTGAAAACTTTGTCAAATGAAAGGTCATAGTGTTTCAAATCAAGAACTAAGCTATTAGTTGTTAATACAATTTATGTTATCAGTCTTTGGCTACTGGGTTTGGTATATTTTTCAAAGCTCCAGTATTGAGTTCTTCTATTCTGATAATCATCTGGCCTCCTAGAAACAGTGGGCTATCTGCAGTATCTTAAGGTTAGGGCAGTTGAACTGACTTTCTAGATTTTGGGCTGTTTCTTTCTCTCATTCCTGGGTTACCTCAAACATCTGTAACTGCCTCTGCTGGGCACTGAGACACATGGAGTGGATGATGTGCTGGAATCTCCACATGTGGAGAGGAGGACTGGGAGACAAACTGACCCTACTTCATGGGGGAGACTCAAAAACATCAGTGTTGAGTACTCAGCTGAAGAACATCAGCCAGAGACCCCCCCCGCCTTGTGTGTGTCTGCCCCAAGTCCTGATTTTTAGAAAACTTCATGTTAGTTGGTCATTACTCCTGATATCAAGAACTTACCGCAGCAGATTGAATTTTTTTTTTCTTGTGCTATCAGCTCCTGGCATGCATTTTGGTTGCCATCCCACACAGTAAACCTAACAGGGCAAAGATACAACCTCACCTATGCTTGTGCTCCCAGGACAGCTCTTGGTAGGCAGAGGGGATGGCAATGTGATAGTGACTAGATAGTGACCTATCTAGAGGCCTGGCTCTGGGGGAATACCTAGAATTCTGGAAGAGTTCAGATGAATGGGAGTCTTGGGTAAACTATTTCCAATGAAAGTTATTATTGTCTATCCCATGAAATAAAAATATTTGCAGTGGGAAAGACAGTTGGAAGCTCATGCATGGAAAATGCTCACCCAGGAGGTCTAACCAACTACCTCAGAGCTATTTACTCAGTTGGCTGCTGCTGGATATTTGTAAGCTCCCAGTTTGTGATATGTTTGTTCTCTCAGTCATGCTACAGCAATCACTCCTGGTGGATGCTGTAAACTTCAGATTTCATGATGTTTTGCTATCTGCTGCTTCTGTTTATAAGCTGCTTTCTATTTGTCATTTTACTTTTGTTTACTGTATACTTAAACTCACTCATTAAAATCTAAAGTATGGCTGTCATAGATCATTTTCCACATGTACAGAACAAAGTAACAGGAATGAAAAATTGCTGCTCATTGATAACTCTCAATATCAACAGTCTCAGTTCTCCAATAAGAAAGTCACAGACACAGACTAACAGATTGCATTAGAAGCCAAGATCCAAATTCCAAGACGGTGGCACACAGGAGCTCAGTAACTACAAAAAGAACAAAAGCACACACCACTAACCCTGAAACATTCTCTTGTGTGTTTCCCTGAACTGAGGAGGACTGCCCTCCCCTCGAGCATTGCTGACATGCATGGATTCCAGCCACTGGCTCCAAGTCCTGCCTGCCTTACCAAGGTCAGATCCCTGTAACAGAAAAAAAAAATTTAAACACATATTTATTAGTACTTAACAAATACCTGTTAAACACCTATATCTTATAACCTTATACCTAATAGCTATAAATACTTAATATCTAGGAATACCTAACCAATACTATTTTAAGTTTCTTAAAAGGATATTAATATTCTTAGCATAGGTCCATGCAGGATAATTTGATTTTTGGTAATCTGGATACAGCAGTCCCAGCAGGCAGTCCCTTTCAAACCTAACATCTATTGGACCTAACTTTGCCAGTTTATTTCAACCACTAAATTGTGGCCAGTTTATGAGACCAGTCTATCTTAACTGCTAAACCTGAATTAGGAGCCGGGCATATTGGCTTATGCCTTTAATCTACTTTAATCAGTGTGGTGGATCTCTGAGTTCAAGGCCAGTCTGGTCTACAAAGCAAGGGCTTTGTTAAGGACAGCCAGGGCTACACAGAGAAACCCTGTCTCAAAAAACTAACAAAAAAAAAACCCAAATTTCCCCCCAAGCCCCCTGAATTTGGCTTCCCCCATCAGCTGAGACTCCTTTCTATAGTCTCCTCAGCCCCAGGATTCTTCATGTCCTGAGGCCTCTGAACTCCACGGGACTCACTCACTATCCCAGAACTCTTGAGCCCCTAGATAGACAACTTTAATGTTCTTTTTTTTCTCTTTCTCTTTTTATTTTTAATTTTGTGAATTTCACATCATGTACCCTGTTCTCTCTCCTCTCCCACCTTTCCTCAGACTCACTCTCCACCCTTGGAACCTTTCCCAACAGAAAAAAAATCTCATTGTGGAATCTGTAGTGTGTCTCAGTGTGTCCCACAATATTCCCATTTGTGCACATGCTTGCAATTGTTCATTATAATGACTCCTTGGTCTGCTATGAGGCCTCTGGCTTCTGCTATTTTGTCAGTACTGGAACCTCTCTGGGATTCCTCTCAGATATGCTGTTATTATCCTATATCATGGAGATCCTGTTGTTTTGAGACTGTGGAACTGGCCTTTTCATGCACTCCAGCAGTTCATCCATGGGGTGGGATAACTCAAAGCCCTGGTTCTGGGCCTGCAACCCCCACTTGTGGGGCCTGCTCTACCAAGTGCTGCAGCATTCAAGGAGTTGAATCAGCTCTCCTGCTTTCATGACCCCATCAGGGCCAATTCTCCTGCCTGCTACCTATAGTGAGGGCAAGAGAGTAAAGGGGATCTCTCCCTCGACAACATTACCACAAGGCAGACAAAAGGCAGGGCTGGCTCTCTCACACTTACTCCCTCAGAGAAGGCTCACCCACAACCTTCACATCCAGGGCCAACTGTACTATGCTGCTCAGGCAAGGTGCAGGGCCTGCTCTCCAAAGTGCTGCAACATGTGAGGGGCAGGGACAGCTCTCCTGCTCTTGTAACCCTACTGGGGCCAAATCTCCTGTCCGCCTCGCCTCTGATGGTAAGGACAAAAGGGATGGGAAGGGATCTTTCCCTCACCAACAAAGCAGACAAAAGACAGGGCTGACTCTCTCACACTTTCTCCCTCAGGGCTGACTCACCCACAATCCCCACATCTAGGGCCAGCTGTAGTGTGCTGCTCAGGCAAGGTGCAGGGCCTGTTCTCCTGAGTGCTGCAGCATGTGAGGGACAGAGACAGCTCTCCTCTTGTGACCCCATCTGGGCTAGATCTCCTGTTGGCCAAGCGTGGTGAGGGCAAAAGGGAGGGGAGGGCATCTCTCCCTCACCAACACCTCCACAAAGCAGACAAAAGGCAGAGCTAACTCTCCCACACTTTCTCCCTCAGGACTGACTCACCCACAGTCCCCACTTCTAGGGCCTGCTGTAGTGTGCTGCTTAGGCAAAGTGCCGGGCCTGTTCTCCTGAGTGCTGCAGCCTGTGAGAGATAGGGACAGATCTCCTGCTTATGTAACCGTCTCTGGGCCAGATCTCCTGTCTGCCACTGGTGGTGAGGGCCAAAGGGAGTGGATCTCTCCCTTGCCAACACTACCACAAAGCAGACAAAAGGGAGGGCAGGCTCTTCCACACTCACAGCCTCGGGGCTGGCTCATCCACAACCCCCTCATCCAAGGTCAGGCAGGGTTCCCCTAGTCTCTGGCTTGCTTCCTGTCCTGGGAGCCCAGCTCATGCTTACCTGGTGTTGGACTGGTGGTTGACACAGGCTAGCTCTCCTTCCATGCCCCATGGTGCCAAACTGGTGTTGATCTCCAGCTTGATTTTTTTTTCCAGGAATGTTAGGCTACTACTCATTCAGATGTTTATGCATCAGAACACTGAATCTAGACATAGCCTCTATCCTCTCTGCCACCTACTGATGCGTATGTGACACAGCAGCCACATCTGCAATGCCTCTAGGGGCATGTAATGTCCAGTGTTTAAAGAACTCTCAGTCAACAGGCTCTATGCCATGCCCTTTCTACCAGCCTTCTTAGGCCAGCATATGGGATGTGCCTCAGGCTACTGCAGCCTAAATGCTGAAGAATGGCATACCTTGCTGTACACTTCTCCAGAATGTGTTGATTTCTCAGTCTGTGAGGAAGAGGAAGAGGAAGTAGAAGAGAGCGCTGTGTGGAGCACTTTAGTTTATATATGGCATCCTCTCAAGATCCTTGGCAGTCTCGAGGGCCCACAAGATTTTTTGCAATATCCAGGGATCCTGTGGTTTCTCCCAGCAACTGACATCATCTGCAGCTTGTGTGGTTTCTTAGCCATTCCCCTTCAACAGCCATTTTGTGTTTCTCACAGAACTATATCCTCACCTGGGCTTTGTCCATTTCAGTGAATTAAAAGGGCACTAAGCTCCTCCTTATGTGCTGCCAGATGCTAAGCTGAACTGCACACTAATTCATTAAAGAGGCCTAACTTCTACCACAGATCCCGTCTCCTGATGACACAGGGTGTTGCTTGCACCCAGGCCCAGGACTCTTGGGGGTGGGGATGAGATGGTGCAGAGTAAATGACCCAGATTCCAGGGGTCCAGTAAGTAGCAAAAGCAGACCAATTTATTTCAGGAAGAGGATGCCCTTTTTATACCCCCCTCCCAGAGTCCCATTGGCTCCCAAACTGCAGGCTGCTGCTGTGGCTCTACTTCATTGGCTTGTGTCTCATCACATGGAGTGGCATCATCAATCTCCAGGCAGGTTTGGGCAAGTCTCAGGCCGGGCATGTCTGAGCAGGTCTCAGGCTGGTTCCATGTGGAAACCCAGTCACACATGTGCATTGTTTAGCAGCAGCAGGCCTTGTTCCTGCTCAATAGCAGGCCTTGTTCCTCCTACAACAGGATCCCAGCCCCTGGCAGCCAGGTGCTTCTTGTGTTCCCCTAGAGAGATTCTCCAAGGGACCTCACCCTGGAGAGGTGAGAGACCCTATGAACCCCAGGGTCTCTCACCCTGGTTGGGAAACTCCAGGCCCTTTTGTATCTGGAGAAATCTTCTCAGTGTGGTTTTCTTCTGAGCCACAGATACTTGTACCGGCCTCTGGGCATCAGGTGCTTCCAGTGACCTGGGTCAACTGCCTAGCCCCAGAGACACTCAGCCAAGCTTCTGCTCTCTAGGTGCCTCTGCACCCTCAGAGATTCTTGGGGAGGTCTTTTTCTAAGTACCAGGGACACTTGCACAAGCCTCCAGGTGTATCTCTGAGAGACCTTCTCCTAGAGGGCATCCACTGAGCCCCAGGGACACTTGGCTTTGGCTTCAGGACCCTAGTCACTTTCTGTGTCCAAAGAGAGCTTCTATGAGGGGTCTTCCTCTGAGTCCCAGGGAATGCTTCACTGGCCTCTGACCTCTAGACACTTCCCACATCTCTGACAGAGATTCTGATAGAGAGTCTCTGAGAGGTCATTCTCTGTAGTTCCAGGGAAGCAGGACCCTGTACTTGGCCTACAGACTTCCTGCTTCTTTGAGAGGATGTCTTGTAAGCTACAGCCTTCAGTTTGCAGCCCTACCACCCTTACTGAAGTGAATTTTTAGATCTCAGGATCATACAGAAACACCCAGCCTCCAGACCAGGACTCTTTCCTGGGCACCAAATCCTGTGGGCACCAGGAAAACCAACCAATGATAGGGACAACCAGATAGCTAGAGACCAACAAAAGAATACAATCAACAAAAGCCAGACCAATATGGCACCACCAGAACCCAGCTATCATAGTCAGCAAGCCCTGAACATCCTGACACAGCTGAAACACAAGAAATGATGACAAATCTATACTTATGAAAACAATAGAGGCCTTAAAAGAAGAAAATGAATCCCTTAAAGAATTTAAGCAAATTACAATCCAAAAGATGAAAGTAATGGGGAAATCCATGAAAACACAAACATACAGGAGAAGGAAAAGGACAATGCTATTAAATAAATTTAGGCAAAGACAATTAAGCTGAGAAGGAAATGACTAAAACTGTTCAAGACCTGAAATTGGAAATGGAAGAAATAAAGAAAACATAGCAGAAATAGCCCTAGAAGTGGAAAACCTAAGAAAGAGAACAAGAACTACAGACACAAGCATCACCAATAGGATACAAGAGATAGAAGACAGAATCTCAGGTGTGGAAGACCCAATTGAAGAAATTGCTACAATAGCCAAAGAAAATGAGAAAACTAAAAAAAAAATTCTCACCCAAAACATCCAAGAAGTTAAGGACTCAATGGAAAGATGGAACCTAAGAATTATATCAATAAACGAAAGAGAAGACTCCTTACTCCCAGGACCAGAAAACATTTTCAACAAGATCATAGAAGAAAATTTCCCAAACCTAAAGAAAGAGATGCCTATAAATGTTCAGGAGGCTTACAGAACACCAAATAGATTAGACCAGGAAAGAAATTCTCCCTGCCACATAACAATCAAAACACTAAATGTACCAAACAACAACAACAAAAAGAATTTTAAAAGCTGCAAGAGGAAAAAGGACAAGTAACTGATCTGTTTCTATGCCAGTACCATGCTGTTTTTATTATTATTGCTCTGCAGTATAGCTTGAAATCAGGAATGGTGATACCTCCAGATGTTCTTTTATTGTAGAGGGTTGTTTTCTCTATTCTGGGTTTTTTGTTTTTCCATATGAAGTTGAGAATTGTTCTTTTAAGGTCTGTAAAGAATTATGTTGATATTTTAATAGAAATTTTATTGAATCAGTATATTGCTTTTGGTAGGATGGCCAGTTTATAAAGAAATCAAGAAATTAAACACCAAGAAACCAAATAATCCAATCAAAAATGGTTTTTTGTTTCAATTCATTTCAATAAATCGTGAATTCATAAAAGAGGAATCGCTAATGGCTGAGAGACACTTGAAGAAATGCTCAGCATCCTTAGTCATCAGGGAAATCCAACTCAAAATGACTCTGAGATTCCATCTCACACCTGTCTAGAATTCAGTGAAAATGAAGGCACAACATACCCAAACTTATGGGACACAATGAAAGCAGTGCTAAGAGGAAAGTTCATAGCACTAAGCACCTTCATAAAGAAATTAAAGAGATCTCATACTAGTGACTAAAAAGCACATCTGAAAGATCTAGAACAAAAAGAGGCAAACACACCCACGAGGAGTAGAAGGCAGGAAATTTTAAAATTCAGGGCTAAACTCAATATATTAGAAACAAAGAGAACAATAGAGAGAATCAATGAAACCAAGAGCTGGTTCTTTGAGAAAGTCAACAAGATAGACAAATCCTTAGCCAAAATAACTAAAATGCAGAGAGACAGTATCTAAATTAACAAAATTAGCAATGAAAAGGGGGAACATAACAATAGACACCGAGGAAATCCAAAGAACTGTAAGACCTTACTTCAAAAGCCTGTACTCCACAAAATTGGAAAATATAAATGAAATGGATGATTTTCTTGATAGATTACACTTACCAAAGTTAAATCAGGATCAGATAAACAAATTAAACAGTCCCACAACCTCTAAGGAAACAGAAACAGTTATCAAAAGTCTCCCAATCAAAAAGAGCTCTGGGCTAGATGGTGGAATGGGAGGAGAGGAGGGAAGGGGATGGCAATTGGAATGTAAAATAAACAAATAATGGAAAAAAACACAAATAGACTGAACCTAGGACCCCCTACACATACATAGATGATAGTCAGCTTGGTCTTCTTGCAGATTCTTTAACAAGTGGAGGTGGGAGAATGTCTATGACATGGACTCTGTCGCCTGTTGGTGGAACACCTTACCCTAGTTAGGCTACCATGTCAGACCCCAGTGCAAGAGATAGCTCTTAGCCCTCATATGACTAATTAATCAAGGTGGGTTGATATGTAGGGGCTCCCCTCATCCAAGGAGAAGGAAAGGAGGGGGGAGTGTAAAGAAGGTGGGAGGGTGAGATGTGGTGGGGAGGAGAACGGGGGCTGCAACTGGGATGTAACTTGATAAAATAAATAAAATTTTAAAAATAAAAAAAGAAAAAGAAAACAAGATCCATCTTTCTGCTGCATCTAAGAAATACATCTTGTGGGCTGGAGAGATGGCACAGTGGTTAAGAGCACTGACTGTTTTTCCAAAGAACCCAGGTTCAAATCCCAGAACCCACATGGTAGTTCACGGCTGTCTATAATTGCTAGGTGTGGTGGTGCATGCCTTTAATCCCAGCACTTGGAAGGCAGAGGCAGGCAGAACTCTATGAGTTCAAGGCTATCCTGGTCTACAAAGCTAGTCCAGGACAGCCAAGGCTACACAGAGAAACACTGTCTTGAAAAACCAAAAAAAAAAAAAATCCCACTATCAAGGATAGAAATCAGGATAAAAGGATGGGAAAAGGTATTCTAAGCAAATAGACCCAAGAATAAAATGGGTGTAACCATTTTAATATCTGATAAAATAGACTTCAAAAAAAAAAAAGCAGTAGAGCTAGGAAAGGACACTATACACTTACCACATGAGAAGTCCAACCAGAGGATACTGTAATCCTAAACATCTATACACCAAACACAAGGGGGCACCCAAGTTCATAAAAGAAACACCATATCACTACAGCTTAAATCACATATTGACCATCACACATTGATAGTGGGAAACTTCACTACCCCACCCTCACTAATAGGTAAGTCATCCAGACAAAACCGAACAGAGAAATGTTAGAGTTAAATAACATCATAAATCAAATGGACCTAGCAGATATTTACAGAAGATTTCACCCAAACACACAAAAATAGACCTTCTTATCAGCACCTCATGTAACTTTCTCCAAAATTGACTACATCCTGGGACATAAAGCAAGTTTCAAGAGAAATAAGAACATTGAAATAACACTCTCCATCCTCTCTGATCAAACCATATCCAAGAGATTTAGGGATGCTTCAACATACATAAGTCAATAAACATTCATCACATAAACAGACTCAAAGACAAAACAACCTGACCATCTATTTAGATGTAGAAATGGCCTTTGACAAAATTTAACATCCTTTCATTAAAAAAGTCCTAGAGAAATTAGGGATACAAGAGACATACCTCAACATAATAAAGGCAGTTTCCAGCAAACTCATAGCCAACATCAATTTAAACAGAGAGAAACTCAAAAAAAATTCCACTAAAATCAGTATCAAGACAAGGTTTTCCACTCTTCATAACTATTCAATATAATGCTTGAAGTTTTTTTAAAATTTTATCTTTTTTCCAACATCTCTGCCTTTTAGTCCAATATAAGGTTCTTTTCCTTATAATAATAAATGAAATACAAAACAATTAGGAAACAATTATGAAAACTATAAGGTATGACATACATTTCCAATGTCCAGTCCTTATGTATTTGGTAACTAATAATAATAATAATATTCTATTACCTATCTATCTCCATGAATTTAAAGTTCTGTACCTAACTCAGTTTCGATCTTAGCTTGCATTACCAACTTAAAAATATCTTCTTAGTCCTAAAACATCCTTTTAATTCCTAAACAATTCAAAACTTAACTGTGAGACTATAACTATCTAGTTTTCAACCACACCAGAGACCCGAGAAGGATAAATATATCTGAATAAACAGGAAATGCAGAGCCAGTATCTTCCAAAACTAAAAAATGACACACAACTGGCTGCCTGGACAGTCCCCAGTTTCTCTCTATAACGTTGGAGAATCTTCAGCCTTTTGGCCCAGTATCTCTGACAGACATTAATTGTAAAGCAGGAATTACGAAGGATTTTCCCACCCTGTCTTGGCAGAGCTAGGCTATCGACTTACCTGCTTCCAAGTTTTATCCTTTTCAGACAGCATTCTGTCTACAGTTGAAGCAAGGACTTTTTTTTGCCCAGTGGCTAGTTTGCCACTAATGCAGTTATCTCCCAATTGAGATTCTTGATGCTCATCATCTACTTGAGGTAGAATGGGAGATGTTGTCAGGAGCTGACATGTCTCAATATAAAAAAAATCTTAAGTTAAGAAAACATCTTTAAATGCCATATTCTACAGATCTCTTGAGGTTTTGGAAGACTTTATCTATCTTTGTGTATTTGAATAGTGCATGAAGTATTAACTAGAGCAATAAGACAAGTGAGGAGGAGTTCAAGGGAATACAAACAGGAAAGGAAGAAATCAATATTTATTTATGTATTCAAGTTACATTCCCATCACAGCACTCTCCTTCCTCATCTCCCTGTCCCACCCTCACACCCTCTTCCTCCCTCTCTCCTATTCTTCTTTTAAGGTGAGGGGGCTCCCCCATATCCACCCCCTCAGTTCATCAGTCACATGAGGGTTAAGAGCTTCCTCTTGCTCTGGGGCCCGACATGGCAGCCCAGCTAGGGTAAGGTGTCCCACTAACAGGCAACAAAGTGCATGACTGAGACCACTCCCCCTACTTGCTGAGGGATTTGTATGAAGATTCAGTTGCCAATCATTTATATATGTATGGGGGGGGGGTTAAGTCTAGCCTTGTAATGGGTTAGTTTTCTTTAGTGAGTTAGTAAGGACTTCTAAGAGGGGCATGCAGACCAGTGCCTGATCAGTGTATGGACTTTTTCAAAGCCTAGGAAACTGAAGGAAGGTTTCTCAATGCAGCCACACTTTGAAAAATGCTAGCATAATCTTTCAAGACTTTCAGCCAAGGAGAGGCAGAGAAAAGCCTTGTTTTGAGGCCCGCCCAAATTCCCAGTGAAGGGGCATGGCTATAAAACTGCAGAAGCCATGGGAACTGCCAGTTTCCTTGAGAGAGCTCAAGAGTCCTCAAGACACCCAGAAAGACCAGGAGACCACACCCTGTATAAGCAAGGGAGCTCCATGTGAAGCTCTATCTGCCCCTAAGGACTAGAGACAGGAGCATGTCCATGGAAGACTATGAAATGTTAAGTGATGTATGTCATCTGCCCTGAGGCCACGCTAATATAGCATGAGCCTTGAGGCAATAAGCAGGAGGAGAATAAAAGCCTTGGAAAGGGACTCTTGCAATGAGCCAGCCTGAAAAGGCCTTGAGAAGCCACAGAGTTGAAAGACGGTTGCAGAAGCAGAGTGGCCTCTGTTAGCAAATGAGCAAAGCATATGAGGCACACTTGGACTGAGGAGACCACACACAGTAACGGTGGCCTGAGAAAGCTGGGACTGGCTGATGACACAGCAGCAGAAGCAAAGCAACTGAAGCAGGCAGGGGAGCAGCGACAGCACCATCCTGAAGAGAAAGGCACACATGGACTGTGAAGAGACCTCAGAGTTAGATCTGAGGAGATCGCAGAAATAGAGCCCTGTTGAGGAGGCCAAGGACCCTCTATAGGCCTCAAAGCCTGGCAAGGCCTAGAAGCCAAAGACTAAGCCACAAAGCAGACATGGGCTAAGGAGACTGTGGAAGGGGCAGTCTCGGCTGACTGAGGAAGCCGACTCCAGGCTGAGTGGTGAGGCCAACTGAGTGCACAGGCTAATTGACAACACTAGGCCTGGAGGAAGCTGAACCAAGCTGAAGTAAGTTCAGGACTTATAGGACTGTTTAATTTGTTCATCTGTTCTTGATTTAACCTTGGCACATGGAATCTATCAAGGAAATTGTCCATTTCTCTTAGGTTTTCTAAATTTGTGGAATACAGGTTTTTGAAGTAAGACCTAATGATTCTTTGGATTTCCTTAGTGTCAGTAGTTATTTCCCTCTTTTCATTTCTGATTTTGTTGATTTGGATATTTCCCTCTGCCTGTTAGTTTGGCTAAGGGTTTGTCTATTTTGTTAATACTCTCGAAGAACCAGCACTTGGTTTTGCTGATTCTTTCTATTGTTCTCTTTGTGTCTAAGTTATTGTTTTCAGCCCTGAGTTTGATGATTTCCTTCCATCTGGTCCTCTTGGGAGTGTTTGCTTCTTTTTTTTTTTCTATAACTTTCAGTTGTGCTGTGAGGTTGCTAATATGAACTGTCTCCAATTTCTTTATGAAGGCACTTAGTGCTATGAACTTACCTCTTAGCACTGCTTTATTGTGTCCCATAAGTTTGGATATGTTGTGCCTTCATTTTCATTGAATTTTAGGAAGTCTTTAATTTCCTTCCTTATTTTTTCCCTTACTCAGTGGTCATTGAGTAGTGAGTTGTTCAGTTTCCATGAATGTGTAGGCTTTTTGTTGTTTCTGTTGTTGTTGAAGTCCAGCTTTAATCCATGGTGATCTTTAATCCCTGTAGCTGCTAGTGAGATCTCTCTGCAATGTTCTCCCAGAGGCAAGGGGGCAGAGTGGAGGTACCTGGAGGTCAGAAGCCTGACTGAATGACTCTGGCTCTATGTGGCACTTGACCTGAATCACTGGAAGCTCCTGGAGACCAGGGGCCAGGGAAGGGCCTCTGTGCCTGCTAGTAAGACCTTTCTGAGGAGGGACTCTCCCAGAGGCAGTGTGGTGAAGCACAGGTGCCTGGAAATCAGAAGTCTGACTGTCTCTGGTGCTTTGCAGCAGTTGACCGGGTCACTGGAGGTGCCTGCAGGCCAGAATCCAGGGGAGCGCCTGTTTCTGCTAGTGACATTTCTCTGAGGAGCTCTCCCAGGGGCAGCAGGACAGAGTGGAGGCTCTTGGAGGCCAGAAGCCTGAGTGTCTCTGGCCCTGTGCTGCACAGTGACAGAAGACACAGGAAGTACCTAGAGACCAGGGGCCAGGGAAGGGCCCCTGTGGCTGCTAATGAGACCTCTCTGAGATGCATTCCCAAGGACAGCAGGGCAGAGCAGAGGCTCCTGGAGGTCAGGAACCTGACTCAGTGCTGCCATTGACCCAGTTATCTGGGAGTGCCTGGAGGCCAGAGGCAAGGGAAGGACCCTTATGGCTGCTAATGAGACCTCTCTGTGGGACACTCCCAGGGGCAGCAGGGTGGTGTGGTGGCTTCTGGGGACCAGATGGCTGACTGTCTCTGGCTCAAAGTAATGTGTTCTAGGGCAGCTTGCCTGAGCCGGCAGAGGTCTATTTGTTCCTTGGCAGCCCATGTATTGTGTATCGGGTCTGTGTTCCTGATCTTCTCCTAATGCTCCTCGTGGATCCCCAGAGCAATTTGCGCCTCTAGGGCAAAAGCACGGTGATCTAGAGCAATCTGCGGCACCCAGGCAGCTCTGCAATGGCCCAGAACGGTTTCCCAGCTTCTGGTCTGGGACTCTCCATGTTGCAGACTGGGTGGCCAACTGAGGTTCATGGCACACTTGCATGGTATTACAAAATGGCATCTATGACCAGAAAAACCGCTGCCACTAAGAGCTACTCCACGGCTTCCTAGCTCAACCACCCGGTTGTCAGCCAGATGCTGCCATGCTGCAAATCCCAAGGAAAAACACTCTGAAATTACAGTTCCCATGGTTCCGCTGGTCCTCTTTTGGGTGCTGACATGAGTATATGGAGCTGTGGGGCTCAGGAAGCTGGTGGGGACCTCTGTGTGGAGGTCAGAACCGCCAGCTGGGGTCCCGAATAGCTCAGACCAATGGACTCTTCTCCCTATGAACTGCTCCTGCTCCCAAGTCTGTAAATCTTTTATTGTCCCTGGGTTTTCTGCATGAGCCCACCCGGGTTTGAGCTTCTCAGGTT
This sequence comes from Lophiomys imhausi, assembly GCA_907164525.1. Classification (NCBI taxonomy): domain Eukaryota; kingdom Metazoa; phylum Chordata; class Mammalia; order Rodentia; family Muridae; genus Lophiomys; species Lophiomys imhausi. The sequence goes on from CAJQZJ010005020.1 coordinate 12,595,062, forward strand.
GCTGCTCAGCATAAGTATATCTCATCTGCAATGATCTAGCCTATTCCCTCTTGCCCAGAATGTGTCTGTGCCAGTCGCTGCCATCTTGCCCCTGCCCCGAAATGCAGACTCTTAAGGGGCATGCAGATCAGTCTGGCACCTGGCAGCACATAGTCTTGGATGAACATTAAGAAGGCACTCTGAGAAGAGCATGGTGGCGCACACCTTTAATCCCAGCACTCAGGAGGCAGAGGTAGACAGATCTCTGTGAGTTCAAGGCCAGCCTGGTCCACAGGGTGGGTTCCAGAATAACTAGAGCTACACAGAGAAATCCTATCTAGAAAATTTTTTAAAAAGAAAGAAAAAAGGAACTCCGAAAGCCCTGAAAACTGAAAAGAGCTTCTGGCTTGGCATTGCTTGGACACTAGAATGATCTGAGCTGAAATGAGTGGAGCCCAAGTGAAAAGCCTTGTTTTGAAGACATGCAGAAAGTGGTTGGTGGAAGGGCGTGGGCAAGGGCCACCAGTTACTTTGAGCCCAGGAGCTGTGAGTTACCTGGAGAAACTGCAAGAACCACACCCTATTTAAGCACGAGAGGTGAGGGAGCCGCCAGGAGAGAGAAGTGAGCAGGAGACAAGGAAGTGCAAAGGAGCATATGTCATCTGCCAGCCCTTAAGGCCACAAGGCAATAAGAATAGTGGTCAGAAGCCTCAGCACATAAACTGAAAACTTCAGAAGAAACAGGAGACAGAGTCCCTGCATCTGTGAGAGACTCTTGCCACAAGCCAACCCAAGAAGGCTGCCAGAAAAGGCATGGCACAGAACCTGCTGAGAGCTCGTGGAAACCCGGGCACTAAAGAATGAGGCACAAGGAGGCAGGCAGAGTTCTGAGGCCCCGGCTAGGACCTCGAAAACAGGCAAGAGGGCAACCCTTGTCACGTGAGGGTGTGACATGGCCCAGACAAGCGAATTATCCCCGGAAAGGCCTCGAAGCCAAAGACGAAGCTGCACAGAGCAGCAGCTGCGCTGGGGGCTCAGCTAGTTCAAATGGATGGGCTGAGGAGACCAGGGAAGCGGCAGTCTCGGCTGACTGAAGCTGGCTCCAAGCAAGCGGCAGTCTCGGCTGACTGAAGCTGGCTCCAAGCTGAGGTGTGGAAGCAAGCTGGCTGCAGGAGCTGGTGGGCGATGTTAGGCCTTGAGTCTGAGGAAAAAGGCTCAGACCTAAGTTGAAATAAGACTGCCATTAACTATACCAGAGCCAGATTGTTGAGTGAATGCTGTTTGAGGGGTGCCAGCAGATAGAAGGCTGACCAAGTTGCCCAAAAAAGACGTACAGTCTTAATGTGCTTTCAAAAGGGTTAAAGTAGGATTGTTTAAGTGCTGTTAGGTATTAAGTGTTATTAGGGTATAGATATTAGAGGTTATAGGTTGTTAGGTATTAATAAATACAGTTTAATAAATTTTTTTTATACTATCCTGATCTTACTTACATGAATAATCTCTTAGTGCAGGGCCAATGCTCTGAAGGACAGAGCTTAACCCCAAGGACCACTCATAAGCTAGTCATTGTATCACCTGTGTGCTTTTAACTCAGTGATCAGCCACCTGCTTCCCCTTCCCCTCAGCATCTGATCCTTCTAATTTGACTCCAGAAATGTCTCCATATGTCAGCTTTGTCTCTCATCCTAGGTTCCTCTGTCCTCCGTGACCCCATCAGACAGTACAGTATCTACAAGTTTTAGCTCCAGTCACATTAATGACTGCTGCTTCCCATTTCTCACCTGCCCAGGCAACTTGCTACCTCAACTCACATTGCTGAAGTGATTGAGGTTGTTGACAACCTCTTCCAACTGCCTATACACCCTCAAGTCTCAGGCCACAGATCAGCTGGCTTCTCCCCCACTCCACTCTCTTGGGTCTAAGGCATGCTTTATTCAAGCTCTAAGACAAGGTCAGGGAGGTGACACATTCCACAAACTTCCCATTGAACCCTGGGAAGAATTCTGAATTTCTATGCTCCCATCAAAGCACAAAACTTGACACAGTTTTCAAATACTTTAATTAGGCAATAACAATTGAACTTTAAAATATAGTAATATGAAATTCAGTATAATCAATGGACGTCAAGTATTTCTAGCTAGAAGTGGAGCTATCCTACAACTCCATCAGTTGTAGCTGTTATCTAAGAGTGTTCAACCACAGGTTTCTCATGAAACTGGTTTCCAGGAAAAACTTGTTCCATTGGTTAAACATTGTAGAATTTAAACAATTATTCACTCAGAAAAATATTTCCTCTAATGACCCATGAGTTTACGAAAATTCATAACCATAAACTATTTGGGTCTTGTGGATTTTTGCAGCAGCCCTTTGGACTATGCTTGCCTAACTCAGCAGCTGCTTGTGTTGGATTTCCATTGTGCATGCTGAAGGACAGGTTAGTGGAAAAAAACTTAACCCTCAGTGTCTGGCAGAGGCCATGCAGCATCTTCAGGGAACAACATATGAGCGCTTCACTGATAGTGTTCTACTGCGGCAAGGCCCATGGAAACATCTTCCCACTTGGCAAGGACCTGTGGTGAATTTTGGTGGCCTCTATACTTATTGTCAGCATTGCATGCGATACAAGTTTTCCTTGCTTTTGCTCTGCCATTTATACTCATAGAATTAGTTTCATTATGTCAGTCATGGCCAAGACCGGATCACACAGGCTGAAAGCCCCTGTGTTTTTCTATGTCATTCTGTTTTTTCTCAATACTCTTTCAAGGGGTAAAACCCTCCTCTCCTCTCTCTGCCTTCATTGATCCTCCAGATGTGACCATTAATCCTGGGTATTTTGGGACATGCAATCATGTCCCTAGAGAAACAGCTATAGTCAGACTGCATAAGCCTGTGGCAGTTCTTGAGGGCAATGGATACTGCTTGCATAATTGTTCTGTTATGCTTGCATAAGCTGTGTCTGATCAACAGAGACTTTAAAATTAGGAAGCTGTGTATGATCAATAGAGTTCAAAAGTGATTCTTGGAAAGATGGGATCAGAAGTTGATAGATGCATATCAGGAAAGGTACAATGAGCCTGTCCCTGTCTGCAGTTTAAAAAGTATTGTGACGGGGGCTGCTATTTGATGAATGGACTGATACCCACAAATGTTTAATCTGTCTCTCACCTTGCATAACTGTATAACTGCATTTGCTACCAGCTAGGTGTGTGCTCATGTCCAGAGGACATGCCTGGGTAGACATTTATTTTTGGCTTGCTGAAATTGTGCTTTGTAGTGCCACATATGGTTGGGGGGGGTGACTGACCCAACAAGAGGGGGAAAGGAGGAAGGGAAACTATTGGGGGATTTTTGTAATGAGGGGCTTATGCAGTGCTGATGTTATGATTTCTTTAAATAAAATAATTAATGATGTCACTGCTCAGGTGAGCAGGATTGTGCCTGTATAAACAAAGACAGTTTAAGCTATTTGGGGCCACTCGCTTGAAAGTTAACAGGTGGCTAGCTTCTTCACTTTCACCAACACCACACATCTGTCCACATGTTTCAGAACCCTGCTGGTGCTGGTGGCCTGCAAGTGTCCGTATTCTTACCAGCTGAAACACAACTAGGAGTGAGGAGGAACAACATGGGAACTCATGTCCATGTTATAACCAAATACTTTGCTTTCTTCCCCTGGTGATTCAGTACTCTCATTTCTGCATTTTCCCCTATTTAGGATCACATACACCACATGCTGTGATCTAAAATCCCTCTCCACATAGAGAATTTTTTTGACTGAGAAACCAACAACTGTAAATATTAATATTTCATGATAAATTGTGGTACCAGAACAATAACAAAAACAAAAAAGTGCAAGTTGACACTCATTGGTGCCCAGCCTCCTACAATAGACTGTAAACTTTCACATATATCCTTTCAACAAGAAGGGTCAGTAAGACTCTATTTGAGGCATATGTAAACACATCTGTAGTTCATTAGAGTGGCTTACCTGGAATTAGGTAGGAAAGATGGTGGCCACACATGAAAGAATGGAATTAAACCCATATTTATCACTTCTCGCAAAAACAATTCCAAATTGATCAAAGACCCCAATGTGAAATCTGAAATGCTGAAAGAATGGAATTAAACCCATATTTATCACTTCTCGCAAAAACAATTCCAAATTGATCAAAGACCCCAATGTGAAATCTGAAATGCTGAAACTGCTAGAAGAAAACAGGACATACCCTAAAAGATATAGGTATAGAAAAGAACTTTTTGTGTGTTTGCTTGTTTTTCCAGACAGGGTTTCTCTGTGTGTAGTTTTGGCTGTCCTGGAACTCACTCTATAGACCATGCTGTCCTTGAACTCACAGAGATATGCCTGCTTCTACCTCCTAAGTGCTGGGATTAAAGGAATGCACCACCACCACCCAGCTAGGAAAGGACTTTTTTTTTTCTTTTTTTTCAAAATTTATTTATTTCTTTAAGTTGCATATTAATCACAGTCCCTTCCCTTCTCCCATCCTGGTCCCACCCTCCTACCCTCTTCCCCCTCTCCCTCCTATCTGCTTTTTAAAAAAATTTAAGGTGTGTCTTTCCATGCCCCCAAACAGCTCCCCCTTTTAGTCCAATAAAAGCTCTTTTTCTTAAAACAATAAATATAATAGAAAACAATAAGAACAATTAGGCAACAATTATGAATTATTATAAGGTATAACATACATTCCCAATGTCCAGACCATATGTATTTGGCAACTGATAATAATATTCTATTACCTATCTCAATGAGTTTGAAGTTCTATACATAATATAGAACATGCATTACCAACTTGAAGACATCTTCTTAGACCTAGAACACCCTTTTAATTCCTAAACAGCTTAAAACTTAACTGTGAAACTATAACTATCTAGTCTTGAACCACATCAGAAACCTGAGAAGGATAAATATATGTATAAACAGGAAGTGCAGAACCAGCAGCTTCCAAAACTAAGAAATGACAGACAACTTATCGCCTGGACAGTCCCCACTTTCTCTCTAAAACATTGGAGCATCTATTTTCAGCCTTTTGGCCCAGTATCTCTGACAGAGATTAATTGTAAAGCAGAAATTATAAGTACTGCACGCTAACCGATTGCACCACTAGAGCATCCAGTAAAGCAGGAATTATGAAGGACTTGCCTTCCCTGTCTTGGCAGAGCTAGGCTGTTGACTTACCTGCTTCCAAGTTTTGTCCATTTTGGACAGCAGTTTGTCTACAGTTGAAGCAAGGGTTTTCTCTTGCCCAGTGACAAACTTGCCACTAATGCAGCCAAGATAATACTTTTTATATTGCCTAAAAAGCCAATTTGCTTTAGGAAAGATAGTACCTGCCAAAAAAGTAGCACCCTCGAGTTAGGATTAGGGCAGGGTCTGTTCTTATCTTTCCAGGAGATTAAAAGCATCCATCTAAGAAGTTCAGGGACAACTGAACAAATGAAACTTCTGAAGAAAAGGGACTAGACACCAAAGAAGACAAGAAAAGTAGCCCAGATGATACAGCCTCACAGACTGCCTCAATAGCTGTTTCCTCAAAAATCTATATCCAAGATAACTTCAAAATGGCTAGCTGAGATGGTTCAGCCCCACAGACTGTTCCAGCCAGGACTTCAGTAAAGCATTGTACTATCCCACTCAAAGTTCAGCTTCTTACTACAAACTTCTCAGGACATTTAAATTGTTGAGCACAAAAAGACTGGACAACAAATGTTACTATTAACTTGCTTAACCATTTTTTCTATTCTCATTTGGGCCCCAAACAGTTTTTCTACATCCAAAATCAGCAGGAGGCAATTTTAAGAGAGTGATGTCCATTCTCAGAAGGTGGGGTGGGTGGGTTTCTTTTTTTCTTTTTCTTCTTTATTTTTTATTTTTTTGGTCATTTGATGGGTTATAGACATTTGTTATTTATGGGGATTGGTTACAAGTTGTTAAAGGTCTTGTTAAACAAGGTTTAGGAGGTTAGACTCAGGGATTTCTCTCTTTTTCTTTTTCCTATCCTTCTTTCTCTCCTACATAGGTGGGGAAATATTGAAAAGAAAAAAAAAGGGGGGATATAGACAAGACATAGGAATGATAAAGAAAAAGGGGTAGATTATTGAATCTGCTCTTGTATCTTTGTATATTGATACAAAATTAAAGTTATAGTTGGCTACATTGGTATAGATCTTTGTATATTGATACAAAATTAAGGTTAACTCTTCTTAAGGTATTGTATCTATGTAATATTAAAAATGCAATGTGAAGTTTTGGCATTTTGATAGCAACTGTAACAAACTGTTTAGGATAATCAAGAAATGTAAACTAATAGTCATTCAAACTTGTCATTTTGTAAGGTACTAGTGTACTGTATCACAAATGTTTTCTAAGTTAATCGGAAAGGATTTTATTAATAGGACTCTATTTGATCAGGAATTAGGGCCAACAATTAACAAACATAACTTCATAAAACTAAAAACACTAATGTACACCTAGAGAAATAATCTGTCAAGTAAAAGGGAACCCCAGAGATTGGGAGAGAATCTTTGCCAGTCATATATCTTACAGAGAGATAATATCCAGAATATATAAATAAGTGAAAAAAGATTCAGTTAAGCAAACAACTCAATTTAAAATGTACTGTGAATCTGAATAGAGAATTCTCAAAAGAAGAAATAAAAACAACTAAGAAATATCTGAAAAAAGTGTTCACCATCCTTAGCAATTTGGGAAATTAAAATGAAAACTATTTTGAGTTTTCATGTTATCCTAGTCAAAATGGCTATGAGTAATAAAACAACTGAAAATGTATGTATGTATGTATGTATGTATGTATCTTTTTGGGTTTTTTTATTAGTTGGTGTTTTTTTGTTTTATTTTGTTTATTTATTGCTTCAAGTTACATCTCCATCACAGTGCCATCATTCCACCCCTCCCAGTTCCACCCTCCCACCCTCTCCTCCCTTTTCCACCCTTTCCACTCCTCCAATGTGGAGTGTCCCTACATATCAGCCCCTCTCAGTTCAACAGTCATATGCGGGCTAAGAGCTTCCTCTTGCACTGGGGGCCAACATGGTGGCACTCCTAGGGCAAATTGTCCCCTTAATATGTAACAAAGTCTATGTTCCTGATCTTTTTGGTGTATTGGTTGTAGGATAGTTACCTTGTACTATATGGCTAAAATCCAATTGTAAGTGAGGAGATGCCATGTGCATCTTTCTGAGTCTGGGTTAGCTCACTCAGGATGAGCTTTTCTAGTTCCATCCATTTGGCTGTGAATTGCATGATTTCCTTGTTTCTGATAACTGAGTAGTATTCCACTGTGTAAATGTAGCACAATTTTTTTTTTTATCCATTCATTGATTGAGGGACATCTGGGTTGTTTCAGTTTCTAGCTATTACAAATAAGGCTGCTATGAACATAGATGAGGCTATGTCTTTGTGGTTTGGTGAGGAATTAAAAGGACACCATCATTTGAACAAAACGGCAACCTACAGACTGGGAAAAGATCTTTACCAGTCCCACTTCTGACAGAGGGCTAATATCCATAATTTATAAAGAACTCAAGAAATTAAACACCAAGAAACCAAATACTCCAATGAAAAAAAAAGGGAAACAGAGCTAAGCCAATAATTCACAAAGGAGGAATCTCTAATGGCAGTGAGATATTTGAAGAAATGCTCAACATCCTTAATCATCAGAGAAATACAACTCAAGATGACTCTGAGATTTCATCTCACACCTGTCAGAATGGCTAAGATAAAAAATTCTAATGACAGCACATGCTGATGAGGTTGTGAAGAAAGGGGAATACTCCTCCATTGCTGGTGGGAGTGCAAACTTGTACAACCACTATAGAAATCAGTCTGTCAATATCTTAGAAAACTTGGTATGTATGTATCTATATGGTTATATATGTGCTTATTTATATGTATATATGTGTGTATGATTGTTTCCCAGAAGTTAAAAGTAAGTTCCTATTGCTGAAGACAACACACACTTTGGACACAAGACTCAGGATTTGAATTGGATCAGACCTGAAAGCCTCATCCCTGATAATTAGCTTTTACAGTACTGTAAATTATTATACAAGCTGCCAAGAGCAGAAAGCAATTGATAGTTCTACCCAATTGTGATATCTATTTATTACAATAATTAATTATCAATGTGGCAAGATATCCAGAAGGCTGCAATAGTGGTACTTACATTTTGGAGGCAACCAACACCTGTATAATTGGATTTAAGGTCCATTCAACACGAGGGAAATCATGCCTGGTATGGTACATCTAGCCAATAATCCATAACTAGTGAGATAATAGATGTTGGAGGAAAATGTACTACTGCAACTTCCCAAACCAGTATAATTCTTAGCTGCATTCTAAATACTTATCCTTATATCCACAGATAAGTCTAACTCCCACCCTTCATTAAGGGAGTTTCTTTTTGCAAAATAAAGAAATTATTATAGGAAGCTACAACTAGTCAAAATGTAAAGAACAGGTGATTAGGAGATTCCCAGCCCCAACTGATAATCTACAATACAACCACTACACTTAAGACCCAGGGAACACCATGAAAGAGAGGGCAGAAAGACTGTAAGAGTCAGAAGACCAGGAAGTCTGTTGTAAGGCTTGAAAAGATGATAGGAAAGCTATATTCATGAAATCTCAACAATATGGTTGCCTAAACAAGACCTGAAATATCACACCACCTTCACCATATCAACATGAATAGGAGAAATCCCACAGCGGCCCCACCCCTTGTTGAAGAGCTCCAGGCAATTAATGACTGTGGAGGGAGGGAGCATTAATTTTCTCCAGGGAAATCTCTCAAAATGACTATCCAATACCAAGTGGCCAGTCTTAAAAACATATAGATATAAGCAACACTGAATGGACTCAGCAGGTTATATTTATGTATTTATTCACATATATATGTAACGTAAGTAATTTAAATAAGAGTGGATTGGGCATAAGATGTGTTGAAGTGAGGAGATAGAGGAAGGATGACAATTATATTTTAGTAAAACAGATAAAAGAAAAGATAGTGAGTGACTTGATAGTGTGGCAAGAGAAGGCTACTTTTAAAAATACTTGATAATCAAGAAAAATAAATGTATGGCTAATTTACATGATAAAATCTAATCCTGAAAAATCTATATGCAAAAAGAAAGGAAAACAAAGAACTACATCAAATGTATAATACTCCTGACATGAAGGACACAATAGGATAATTTAAGTATCTCTCATTAGTTCAACTTGACAATAAAGATTAACTATTGCAGAGTGTATATGACCAGAGACTTACCTTTTCCTTCAAACCTATTATGAACACAATATGACTTAGCTACTGTAGTAGTAAATTCACCCTTCAGCCCAGAATAGCAAGAGTAGGGTTTTTAGGCTTTTTTTTTTTTTTTTGAGTGTACTGTAAGAAGGGAGTGGGCAGCCGGGCGGTGGTGGCGCACGCCTTTAATCCCAGCACTTGGGAGGCAGAGGCAGGCGGATCTTTGCGAGTTCGAGGCCAGCCTGGTCTACAAAGTGAGTCCAGGACAGCCACGGCTACACAGAGAAACCCTGTCTTGAAAAACCAAAAAAGAAAAAAGAAACCAAACCATCCTTGGAATAAGCAAGAAAAAAAAAAAAAAAAAAAAAGAAGGGAGTGGGCTGGGCAGTAACTGGAAGACTACTCAATATACAGCAATTGATTAGGTGGCAGTCACTTTTATTTTGAAAAAGTCTTTTCATTTAAGGTGAGTATAGGGGGAAAGGACTTAAAAAGAAAAGAAGGGGAATATATGTATATAATATAAAAATGATAAGATATAAGGATAGATTATTGAATTTGCTCTGAAACTTAAAACTATTGTCATTTTTAAATAAGGTTATCTTTTGATACATTGGTATAGAATTTTGTATATTGATAAAAAATAAGATTAATTTTGATAAAATGTTACAGTTTGCTTTTTCAAAGATGATAGATAGATTTATAAATCAATAGATGTCTTCAAAACCCTCAGAGATGTACATAAAATGTCATTTAAAGATATTATTATTTTAAGAATTGTTTGACTTTAAGATAGTCACCTCCTGACAGCTCTCATTTGACTTGGTAGAAAACAATGAGCATCAAAAGAAATCTCCCATCAGGAGATAATTCCTACTGGACAAAAATGTCCCTGCTCTCTCAACAGACTATGAACAGTCCAAAGATGGACCAGTGCTTAAATGCAGGTAAGCTGATGTCCTGATTCTGCAGAGACAGAATGGGAAAAAATCCTTATTTCCTGCTGCATAATTATGTCTGTAAGACATGCTTGGCCAGAAGGCTGAAGATGATGCTCCAATGATATCGAGATATTTGGGACTGTCTAGGCAGCAAACTGTCATATTTCTTTTTGGAAGCTGCTCTTCTGTGCTTCCTACTCACTCAAATAATAACTTTATCCCTTCTTATGTCTTTTATGGGGTTGAAGATATAACAGCTGTAAAATTTCAATTAAACTTGAGTTATTTAGGATTTAAAAAATATAGGCTATGATAGAAAATATTTAGGTTCAGAACTTTAGACACACCAAGATAGATAGATGATTTTTTTCTTCTTCAAGATAGGCTAAACATTATGTATGTACCTTTCATATATGGTTTTCTTGATTGTTTCATATTGTTTTTACTATATGAGTTAAAAAAATTTTCCTTTTTATTAGACAAAAGGAAGGAAATGATGGAGTGGTGTTAAACATTCTAAATGTTGATTGCTCCTGCTTGCTGTCTGTTACTTAATTGACTCTGATTGGTTAAATACAGGCCTGGAGATTGGGCAAAGATGGCAGTAGGAGGACTAAGGTCCACAGGCTTTTTGAGAGAGAGAGCATCTTGGGAAGAAGAAGGTTTCTGGAAAGAAGCCAGGCGCAGGCAAGGAGGCCACACCATGGGGTAGATTAAAGAAGATCCTTCCACGTGGCCTGGAACATCAGCATAATGTGGACAATAATAGTCCAAAGGGACGTATGTATATATGGGGTCATATTTGGGTATTAGAATTATGAGCTAGCTTAGATGGGTTAGGATTGCACAATTCAGGCCTAGGCTTGTCAAGATCCACCCGGTGTCTGTGTGTATTCATTTATAGTGGCAGGTTAAGGATTAACACTGCCAAATCAATTAAATATAATATAAATACTAGTAAATCGTTTAATTAGCTATTTTTTTCTACAGGTGAGTTTCATTGCCTGCAGGTTCCTGGCATGTAACTGTTGCCATGTAAAAGAGGATAGCTCATATTAGCTGGCATACAGTTTTGGGATATTAGTGGGAGCCACTGTGCATACAGTTTCTAGTTGTGTGATCTTTGCTGTGTAAATAAAAGCCTTGCTGGCTGATCAGAGTTCACTCCTGATCAAAGGCTGGGTCACAGTCATGGGTTTCAGCTATGTGGTGTATTAAGTTAAAGCTTTCTGTGGGTATCACTTTGGGGTTTCTCCATCATGTCTGTGAAATTCCCTAATGGAGACAGGCTCCATTTTCTGGTCTCTTATTAATAGCATTTTTATTCATACATTTGTCCTCCTTGGGAGATCAGGAATACAAGGGTCAGATGCCTGCAGATAGAATATCAGGGTCAAATGGATGGCTATCAAACCCCTGGAACCATTAGAGGACAGAATGCCCATAGTTAAGAACAGGAGACAATGTCAGTGCTGAGAAATCTTCCATTTTCCTATTCCAGGGTTCTCAAACTCTGGGTTTAGCCACTTTTCAGTTATGGCTGAAGAGATGACTCACTGACCACTCTTCCAGAGGATCTGGGTTGAATTTCCAGTACCCACATAACAGCTCACACCTATCTGTAACTCCTGTTCTAGGAGATCTGGCCCTCTTCTGGCTTCAGTGAGCACTGAATGTAAGTAGTACATAGTCATACATGAAGGCAAAACACTCATACTAATAAAATAATTTAAAAATAAAAAAGATAAGAAAAGTGACAGAGTTCTTGGACTTCTCCATCTTGTCTGGGTTTTAAAGATTTCATTGGTAAGTCTTGCACCTCTTTGTCTAGGTTTATTTCTAGGTGTTTAAAAAAGGCAAGAAGGGCATTTTCCTGATTTCTCATCAAGTGCACATTTAGTAAATAAAAAAAGCTACTGATTTTTATTCTTCTCTCATACAATACATCCAGACCAGAGTTTCTCCACCTTCTACTCCTCCCAAGCCCCCCTACCACACAAACATACCCCTTCTCCTTTGAGAAGATCCACTTCTCCTTTGTTTACCTTCAGAAAACAGTGGTTGTCCCAGGGATATCAACCAGACAGCGTAACAAATTACAATAACACTAGGCACACACCTTCATAACAGGGCTGGGCAAGGCAACCCAGTAGGAGGAAAATGATCCCAAGGACAGGCAAGAGAGTCAGAGACACCCTGCTGTTAGGAGTCCCACAAAACCACCAAGCTAACAACCATAACATATATGCGGAGGACTAGTGTGGACCTGTGCAGGCTCTGGGATTGCCACTTCAGTCTCTGTGAGCCCATGTGAGCCGTGCTTAGTTGATTCTGTAGGCCTTATTCTCCTGGTGTCCTGGGCTCATCCGGCTCATACAATTCTTCCTCCTCCTCTTCCATAGGGTTCCCCAAGTTTCAATGGAAGGGATATGATAGAGATCTCCAAATTGGCTCTCTGTGCCTAATGTTTGGCTGTTGGTCTTTGCATCTGCTCCCATCAGTTACCAGAGGAAGCCTCTCTGATGACAATTGAGCTAGGTACAGATCTATGAGGATATCAGAATATCATTAAGAATCATTTCATTGATTTCTTTTTTCTATCCTAAGTCCCTGAGCTGTCCAGGCTCTAGTTCCTGGTCATCTAGTCAGTATTGGGCATGGGCTCCCTTTCATGATGTAGGTCTCAAATTAGACCAGTCATTGGTTGACCAGTCCCACAAGATCTGTGCCTCCATTGCCCTCACACATTTAGCAGGCAGGATAGATTATAGATCAAAGGCTTTGTGACTGGTGTCCCAGTCCCAGCACTGGATGTTGCCTGGTTACAGAAGATGGCTGGTTCAGAAACTATATCCTCCATTACTATGAGTCTTGTCTAGGGTCACTCTCATAGAGTTCTGGAAATTTCTACTGAACTAGGTTTTCACATTGCTCCCTACAAATGCTCTCCAATTCCAGTTGTCTTTTCTTGTACTCTCTCTATCTATCCCTTCCTGCAACCTGATCCCTTCTGTTCCCATTTCCACCCACCTCCAATCCATCCTCAAAATCTATTCTATTTCCCCTTCCCAAAGAAATCCTTGCTTCCCACCTTAAGCCCTCCTTGTTTTTAGCCTCTCTGGGTCTGTGGGTTGTATCATGATTATCATTTACTTAACAGCTAATATTCACTTGTAAATGAATACATACCATGTTTGTCTTTCTGAGTCTGGGTTACCTCACTCAGGATAATTTTTTTCTAGTTCCATTCATTTGCCTGAAAATTTCATGATATTATTATTTTTTAAAACATCTGAGTAATACTCCATTGTGTAAATTTTCTTTATCCATTCTTAGGTAGGGGAATAATATTTCCAGTTTCTAGCTATTGTGAATAAAGCTACTATGAGCATAGTTGAACAAGTGTTTTGTGGTAGGATGGAGCATCCTTTGGTGTATGCCCAGGAGTGGTATAGGTGGGTCTTGAAGTAGATTGATTTTCAGTGTTCCAAGGAACTGCTGTATTGATTTCCAAAGCGGCTGTACAAGTTTGCACTCCCATCAGCATTGGAGGAGTGTTCCCCTTGCTCCACATCTCACCAGCATGAGCTGCCACTTCTGTTATTGGTTTTAGTCATTCTGCCAGTGTAAGATGGGATCTCATAGTAGTTTTGATTTGCATTTCCCTGATGTTTAAGGGTGCTGGACATTTCTTTCAGTGATATTTCTCAGCCATTAGAGATTCCTCTGTTGAGAATTCTCTGTTTAGATATGTATCCCATTTTTTTCCTTTATTTTTTATTTCTTCAAGTTACATCTCAATCACAGTCCCCTTCTTATTCCCCCTCAACTCCCCATCCTCTTCCCTTTTTTTTTCTTTTAAGTTTAAGGTATATCTTATTTCCCCCTACAGTTTCCACTTTCAGTCCAACAAATGGCTCTTTCTCTTATAATATCAAATACAATACAGTACAACAGAGGTAATTAGGCCACAGTTATGAGGGTTATATGGCTTAACGTACATTCCCAATGACCAGTCCATATGTATTTGGTACCTGATTTAACATTCTACTATCTAAACATCTCCATGAGTTTAAAGGTCTATATCTGACTCAACATTCATACTAACTTGCAACACAATTTTAAAAGGATCTTCTTAGATCTATAACACTCTCTTGACTCCTAAACAACTCAAAATTAAATTATGAGACTCTAGCTATCTGTTCTTCAACCACCTCAGAGACCCGAGAGGGATAAATATATCTGATTTTATAGGAAGATGTATCCCATTTTTTAAACTGGGTTATTTGATTTGTTGATATCTAATTTTCTCGAGTTCTTTGTATATCAGCCCTCTGTCTGATGAGGAGGCACAATATTTAAAAAGATTTAAGGAAGCAATAATGAGCTAAGATTTATATTTACCTTATGTTAAACAGATGCTTAATAACTGGACCATGCAAAATCATATAATTACAAAAGATAGGAGAGATTTGATGACAACAGAGCCTGGCCCTCAATTACAATGGTTGACATGGTGGAAAGATGAGGATTCAATCATGGAGCAATGAAATAGGTCTAGAGGATTGATATTGTCAAGGATCAATTACTAGCTGAAGGTCCATATTCTGAATTAAGAGGCAGATTACCCTTGATGATGCTGTCCTAGAACAATGTCATACAATAACTTAAATCTTTGGGACAAAGTTGAACAACATCGGGGAACTAAATCATTTACAAAGGTAACGCAGGGTTCAAATGAATATTTCACTGACTTTTTACAAAGATTAACTACAGCTCTGAATAGAGCAATATAAAATCCAACTGCAAGATAAATTTTAATTGACTCTTTAACTTTTTTGAAAATGTTAATGCTGAATGCAAAAAGGCTATGAGACCTCTAAGGGCCAGATTTGCACCTCTTTATGAATGGATTAAACCATTGCAGGTATAGAATCTAATGTACACAATTCACTTGTAGTTAGACAGACAATTACAGGAGATATAAAAACACAAAATGCCCATTACTGTAGCTGTGAAGGATCATGTCATTTCCGAAAGGAGTGTAGACAAATAGTTCTAAGGATAAATTCTTCAATAATAATAATAATTCAGGGAGAAAATTTCCTGTGAAATATAGAAGATATGGAAGAAACAGACATAATGTTCATGAATGTAGACCATTCAAAGATATTTGAGGCAATTCCTTAATGTCGGAAAACTGAGTAAGGGGCTTTGGTCAAGGCTTGGGGAAAAATGAGCTATTCATTTCCTATCAACCAAGGTAAGACTTCTGAAAAACAACCAGAAAATCAAAGTCTGATAGGACAGGGCTTCTCAAAACTTAAATAACTATTTAACAGAGATTGAGTGGCTCCTAGGGATATCACAAGAGATTCTAAAGATGCCAAAAACCAAACAAACAAAAGCAAAACAAACAAACAAAACCTCAGGTATTTTGGTAAACTACTATAGTGATAAGAGGCCAAAGTTAAAATCACAGTTAGATTGGAATTGAGGTTGAAGGGTTAGTGGATGCTGGAGCAGATGTAACAATAATCTCACAAGATTCCTCGAAGCCACCTTGGCCACTTCAAAAGTATCTACACAGCTTCTAGAAATTGGGACATTGTCTCAGTAAAACAAAGTCTAAAATGGATTTAATACATGGGGCCAGAAGGTCAGGTAGGAAGATTAAAGTCCTATGTGGCAGATACAGCCATGACCTTATGGGGAAGAGGTCTATTGCAACAGTGGCAAGCACAGATTAACATTCCCCCATGTTGTTTTTAAAACAAAAATCCCAGTCATTTGATTTTACCAATGAAGTTTGGGAGCCAGATGCTGTGGTGAAAACCTGCTAACTCAGAGAGGCAGAAAAAGCACCCAACTGAACTTTCTACTCCACTGACATCCCAGAAGAAAAAAGGCCCTCTCCTTCTCCAGGCTGTCTTAAATACCCTTCCACTAAATGTCTCTCTTTCCTGTATTTTCTTATGTTCACTCCCTGTAGACTGATTGCTTGCTCTGCCTCTTGACCTCCGGTTGACTTTATTTAGTTCTTGGATCAAAGATGTATGTTAGGGCTGAGCCACACCACAAGTATTTGTTTACAGTAAACAGAAAGCTCTTGGGTTAAAGGAGTATGCTAGGGCTGAGCCACACCACAAGACAGGTTTTTCCAGTTCACAATCTTGGGTTTTACAATGTGACCAAATATCCTGTAACAAAGTATGGTTTCTACCATGTTCTTGATTTCAGCTTACAAATATTTTACTGAGAATTGTATCTATTCTCAATATGCAATTTATGCTATAATTTTCTTTTTTGTTTATTTTTCTGATTTAGTATCAAGGTAACACTCATAGATTGAGTTGTGTAGTGTTTCTTCCTTTATCATTTTAAGGAACAGCTTGTGAAGTATTGTTAGCTAAGTCTATCCAGTTGAGATTTTCTTTGTTCTGATACTGTTTATTGTAACATTCCTCAATACAGATCCATTTGTATTCTACTGATTTATTTTTATATGCCTTATGTTTCTAGGAATTTATCCATTTTTTCTAGATTTTACATGTTTCTGGAATATACACATTTTCAAAATATTCTTTAGTTATCTTCTGTATCTTGTTAGCATTTGTTACAATGTCTTCAGTTTCATCTCTAATCTTACTAAATTGTGTTTTTCTTTTGGTTTGGCAAGGGAGTCATCAATCTTATCTATCTTTTCACGGAACCAACTCTTTATATCAGTATTTGTATCATTCTTTTAGTCTTGATTTTACTAATCTCTACCTTAATTAAAAAAAACTTCTTTACATATACTGCTTTTAGTTTTGGCTTGTTCTTTGTGTGCATCATTAAGTTGTTTATTTGAGATCTTTGGGATTTTTTTTTTAATGTAACCACAAAAAGTTATATATTTTTTCTTTTGTGACTCCCTTTGCATATCAAAAATTATTATGAGTTGTACTATCATTTTAATTTGATTGTAGAAAAAATTTGTTTCCTCCTTGATTGGTTCAGTGATCCCTGGTATTTCAAGAATATTTTAAAATTTGTACATATTTGTATAATCATTGGCTCAGTGATTCATTGATCTTTCAAGAGTACTTTTCAATTCACACAAGCTTGTATAATTTCTCTTTTTATTGGTTATTAGTTTTAGTTCATTATGATCTAATAAAATAGAAATTATTTTGTATTTGCTAAGAGTTTCTAGCTGGGTGTGATCTCAGTCTCACCAGACTCCTACTTGGGATACATCCCAAAGGATTTGAGTAGTTTTTGAGATCCTCAAAAAGTGAAGACCAATTTTCTTTTACATCATGACTTGTCAACATGACCTAAAAGATGGAAAAGAATGTCCACAAGATGGTGCTTTCTTCAAGTAGGTGTGTTCAGTAAATTAGACCCTAATTCAACTGTGGATGCTGTGGGGGTCTGCTTTACCTTTTACATACTTGTCACTGAGTCAATGTCCTATGTGGGATTAAAATCGACTACAATATGGTTTATAATAAATTGGGACCTCAGTACCATCAGCTACATGCCCCTATGGATCCAAAACCAAGTCTCCAGTCCAGTCTAATCTGCTACATTTTTTTCTTTCTCTCTTCCCTTAGTCCTTCTAAGGACTAAGTCCACTTAGTGGCCATTTGCTAGCTACTCCTGTTCTTCAGGGTAATGGATATTTTTCGGTTCTATCTATCTCTCTCTGTCTCTGTCTCTGTCTCTGTCTCTGTCTCTGTCTCTCTCTCTCTCTCTGTGTGTGTGTGATCTTTTTCTGCCTTTCTTTACTTATACAAAACAGTTCATTGCGTAAGGTCATTTTGGAAACGTTATCATTTTGGCCAACTCTTGCTAGAACATAGCATTCTGTACTTCTCAGACTCATGTGAGACCAAATGAAGGTGTTCAACAGAGACCTTTTGAAATTCCAACTGTCAGCCTGGATTCATTGTTGTTTCATCGTTATGGATGAATGTGACCAACTGTTCCAAGTTCCTGCTACCTTCACTTCTCTGCCACAGTGCACTGTACCCTTGAACTGTGAGCAAGAGTAAACTCTTCTGATTTTTTGAATTAATTTTGTATTCAGCCACTTTGCTGAAGGTGTTTATCAGCTGTAAGAGTTCTCTGGTGGAATTTTTGGGGTCACTTATGTAAACTATCATATCACCTGCAAATAGGGATAATTTGACTTCTTTGTTTCCAATTTGTATCCCCTTGATCTCCTTTAGCTGTCTTATTGCTCTAGCAAGAACTTCAAGTACCAAGTTGAAGAGATATGGCAAAGTGGACATCCTTGTCTTATCCCTGAGTTTAGAGAAAATGCTTCAAGTTTCTCTCCATTTAATTTGATGTTGGCAACTGGCCTGCTGTATATCGCCTTTATTATTTCTAGGTATGGTCCTTGTATGCCTGTTCTCTCCAGGACTTTTAGCATGAAGGGGTGTTGGATTTTGTCAAAAGCTTTTTCAGAATCGAGTGAGATGATCATGTGTTTTTTTTTCTTTCAACTTGTTTATATGGTGAATTACGTTGATGGATTTTTGTATGTTGAACCATCCCTGCATTCCTGGGATGAAGCCTACTTGATCATGGTGTGTGATACTTTTGATGTGTTCTTGGATTTGGTTTGCCAGTATTTAGCCCTTCTTTATACAACAAATAAATGGGCTGAGAAAGAAATTGGGGAAACAATACCCTTCACAATAACCACAACAATGTAAAATACCTGGGGGTAACTCTAACCAAGCAAGTAAAGGACCTGTACAACCAGAACTTCAAGCCCTTGAAGAAAGAAATGGAAGAGGCCTTTAGAAGATGGAAAGATCTCTCATGCTCTTGGATAGGTAGGATCAACATTAAAAAATGGCCATCCTCCCAAAAGCAATATACAGATTCAATGCAATTCCTATCAAAATACCACCACAATTCTTTATAGACCTGGAAAAAGCAATTCTCAACTTCATATGGAATAACAAAAAACCCAGAATAGCTAAATCAATCCTGTACAATAAAAAAAATCTGGACATATCACCATCCAAGATCTCAAGCTGTACTACAGAGCAATTGTAATAAAAACAGCATGGTACTGGTATAGTAACAGACCAGTGGATCAATGGAATCGAATTGAAGACCAAGAAATGAACCCACACCCTATGGTCACTTAATTTTTGACAAAGAAGCCAAAACTGTACAATGGAAAAAGGACAGCATCTTCAACAAATGGTGCTGGTCTAACTGGATGTCCACATGTAAAAGAATGAAATTAGACCCATACTTATCTCCTTGTACAAAACTTAAGTCCAAGTGGATCAAATACCTTAACATAAGGCCAGACACATTAAATCACTAGAAGAGAAAGTGGAGAAAACCCTCGAACTCCTCGGCACAGGTGGCAACTTCCTGAACAGAACACCAACAGCTCAGGACCTGAGATCAACAATCAATAAATGGGACCTCATGAAACTGAAAAGCTTCTGTAAGGCAAAAGACACTGTCATTCGAACAAAATGGCAGCCTACAGACTGGGAGAAAATCTTCACCAACCCCACATCTGACAGAGGGCTAATATCCAAAATTTACAAAGAACCCAAGAAATTAAATGCCAAGAAACCAAATAATCCAATCAAAAAATGGGGAACAGAACTAAACAGAGAATTCACAAAGGAGGAATCCCTAATGGCTGAGAACACTTGAATAAATGGTCAGCATCCATAATCATCAGAGAAATGCAACTCAAGACAACTCTGAGATTTCATCTCACACCTGTCAGAATGACTAAGATCAAAAGCTCAAATGAAAGCTCATGCTGGTGAGGGTCTGGAGAAAGGGGAACATTCCTCCATTGCTGGTGGGAGTGGAGACTTGTGCAACCACTATGGAGGTCAGTCTGGCGATATATTAGAAAATTTGGAATAGCTCTACCTCAAGACCCAGCCATACCACTTCTCGGTATACATCCAAATGATTCCTCACCAAATCACAAGGATGTTTCCTCATCTATGTTCATAGCAGCCTTATTTGTAATAGCTAGAAACTGGAAACAACCCAGATGTCCCTCAACTGAAGAATGGATTTAAAAACTGTGGTAAATCTACACAATGGAATACTACTCAGCCATCAGAAACAACAAAATCATGTAATTTGAAGCCAAATGGATGGAATTAGAGAAGCTCATCCTGAGTGAGCTAACCCAGTCTCAGAAGGATGCACATAGCATCTATTCACTTATAATCAGATTTTAGTACAGGATAACTATACTACAACCAATGCACCAAAAGGAACATGAACATAGACTTTGTTTCCTGTCAATGAGACACTTTGCCCTAGTGGTACTGCCTGTAGGCCCCTAGTGTATGAGGAAGCTTTTGGCCCTCATATGACTAGTGAAATGGGATGGAGGACTGTTATGTAGAGACACTCCACTCCAGAGGAGTGTGATGGAGGGGAGAGGGGTTGAGAGTGGGAGGGCGGGACTGGGAGGGGTGGAAAGAGGGTACTGTGATGGAGATGTAACCTAAAGTAATAAATAAATATTTTAAAAAATAACCTCTTTTCTTTCTTAACTTGCTTTTGTTAGGATATTTTAGCACAATAGGAGAAAAAGAAACTGAGGTACTCCATTTTCAACCCTAGGGAAGATATTTCTGCTTGTCTCTGTTTTAGGTCTTCTGATATTCTCTTTTAGGCATCACAGTTCTGTCAAACCACAGCTGAATATGACTAAATGCTTCATATTTTCTCGTTTTCCAGTCCTTTGAGTTTTCTAGGGAGAAACAAGCCTCCCTGTTGAGAGGCTGGACTTGTACTCTCCTCCTGTCTGGACTTCAGCTCCCTGCTTCTACAGAGAAGCAGCAATGCGCTTTCTCGGTTCTTGGATTCTCCGCTGCAGAGCACAGATCCATCCATGCCTGCAGAGGAGGTTGAGAACAGCCATTCAGTCAGGAGCATGCTACCACCACTACTATATTTCAAGATATTGACTCATTTCCCAAGGATCTTGCATATATTTATAACCATATCTACTCTGCAAGGGAGGCTTTTCTGCTGATGTGAGTAAGAAGAAAGACTCTGGCTTCTATTCAAAAGAACTGAAGTGGGGGAGACTGAAAGGAGAAATACAAGCTCCTCTCTAGATATGAATAGGGTTCTGCATCCAGATAACTAGCAACCTGTCTCTGACTCAACACATCAGTTTAGAGAATTGCTCTCTTCTTTGCTTTGACCCCAGAGAGAACATAAGCTGTGCTTAGATTTTTTTTTTATTGTCAAAACACCTATAAAGTTTTTTATGTTTATTTATTACTTCAGGTTACATCTCCACCACAGTGCCCTCTTTCCACCCCTCCCAGTCCTGCCCTCCCACCCTCTACCCCCATCCCTTCCATCCCACTCCTCCAGAGTGGAGTGTCCCTACATATCAGTTCCCCACCCCATTTCAGCAGTCATGTGAGGGACAAGAGCCTCCTCATACACTGGGGGCCTACAAGGCAGCACCACTAGGGAAAAGCGTCTCATTGACAGGTAACAAAGTCTATGTTCCTGTTCCCTTTGGTGCATTGGCTGTAGTATAGTTATCCTGTACTATATGGCTAAAATCCGACTATAAGTGAATGGATATCATGTGCATCCTTCTGAGTCTGGGTTAGCTCACTCAGGATGAGCTTCTCTAATTCCATCCATTTGGCTGCAAATTGCATGATTTTGTTGTTTCTGATGACTGAGTAGTATTCCATTGTGTAGATGTACCACAGTTTTTTTTTTTTTTTATCCATTCTTCGGTTGAGGGACACCTGGGTTGTTTCCAGTTTCTAGCTATTACAAATAAGGCTGCTATGAACATAGATGAGGAAACATCCCTGTGATTTGGTGAGGAATCATTTGGATGTATACCCAGAAGTTGTATGGCTGGGTCTTCAGGTGGAGCTATTCCAAGTTTTATAAGATATCGCCAGACTGATTTCAATGTGATAAACATTTCCACGGCACATACTGATCCCATATTCACTGAGCTTTAAGGGGAGAATGTTGGTTAAAAAAGAGAACCAAACTTTTCCCCCAAGGAAACATGAAGATGCTATAATAGAAAATAAGTCCCTGAAGTTGAAACTTCATTAAGTTATTAGTAAAATAACTCAAAAATTTTATCGAATTATTGATTTGTGAAAAGAGCCATGAGTGGTAACAGCTAGCATGGAACCACCTTAAGGTGTTATTCACTAAACTTAAAAAGACTTGACATAAACTATCTAATAAAACACCAACTATAAGAAGCCCTCTTTTGAGTTGTTGGTCCAAGAGACTCCCCAACCCTTATAGGCTATTGATGTTGGCCTTGGCCTGATCCCCACTCCTCCCCCGAAAGGGGTAGTGGTGGTGGCCATGCAGCATCTTCAAGGAATGGAGTAAGAGTGTTTCAGTGATGACACCCCATGGAAACCCCTTCCTGCATGGCAAGGATGTGTGTGTGGGTGAACTCTGGTGCCCTCTATGCTTATACCTAGATCACATGTGCTACAAGCACTCCTTGCTTTCACTATGCTGTCTATACGCATAGCAATACTTAGTTTGACTTTATCAGTCACAACCAAGACCAGATCACGAAGGATGAAAGCCCCATGAATGATTCTATGTTTTTCTCAAAACCCTTTCAAGGGATAAAACCCTCCTCTCCTCCCTCTACCTCTATCTATCCTCCAGATGTGACCATTAATCCTGGGTATTTTGGGACACGTAATTATGTCCCTAGAGAAACAGCTAAAGTCACACTGAGTAAGCCTGTGACAGTTGTGGAAAGCAATGGGTTATGCTTGCATAATTGTTCTGAGGAAGCTGTGTCTGATCAACAGAGACTTAAAAAATGGGGAAGCTGTGTCTGATCAATACAGATTTAAAAAATGGGGAAGCTGTGTCTGATCAATAGAGACTGAAAAATGGTTCTTGGGAAGATGGGATCAGAAATTGATAGATGCATATCAAGAAAGGTTACTTGGTACAATGAGCACATCTCTGTCTGCAGTTTAAAAAGTATTGTAACAAAGGGCTGCTATTTGATGAATGGACTGATATCCACAAATGGTTAATCTGACTCTCACCTTGCATAACTGTGTAACCACATTTGCTACAAGCTAGGTATGTGCTCATGTCCAGAGAACATGCCTGGGTAGACATTTATTTTTGGCTTGCTGAAATTGTGCTTTGTAGTGTACAATACGGTTGTGTGACTGACCCAGTGGGAGGGGGAAGGAGGAAGGGAGACTATTGGGGGAACATAGAAATGATGAGGCATTTGTCGTCCTGTTGTTGTGATTTCTTTAAATAAATTAACTAATAATATCTCTGTTCAGGCAAGCAGACTTGTGATTGTATAAGTAAAGATGGTTCAAGCTATTCAGGGCCACAACAGGTGGTAAGTGTCTTCACTTTCACCAACCTCACACCTCTGTCCTTAGGCTCCAGACCCTGCTAGTGCTAGTTGCTGTCAGGGTAGAAAGTTAAGTCTCTATTGATAAAGATACCATATCTGAGCTGGATCTGACTTGAAAGCCCCTTCCCTAAGTACTAGCTTTGACAGTGCCAAAAGGTGTCATGCAAGATTCTAAAAGAGGGAGATAGCCAATAATTTTATCCAGCTATAATGTCTTTGAACCACAATGACCAGTAAGGTACAACAGTGGCAAGCTTACTTTGATAGGAATCAATAGCTCTCTCATTGGATTTGAGGCCTACTCAACAAGAGGGAAATTATACCTTGCCTGGAACTGGAAACTTAGCCCAATTACTGGGCTAGTAAAGTCATGATGGATCTTGGAGAAGCACCTACAACTGCCACTTACCTAAACCAATATAATCCCTAACTACATTCTTTATACCCACAGATAAGTGTAGCTCTCATCAGGAAAACTTCACTCTCTAAATGATGTAATTATTTTATAATCTTAAAAAAGTAAAGAAACTAAAAAAATCGTGTATCTCTAATGAATGGAGACCATTATGGAAAACCACAACTGCTGAAACACACAGTAGTGAAGCCTAGTACACAATTCCTGCAGCTCAGGCTTACGACTATTGTAGAAGAAGGGGCAGAAAAAGTATGAGAGCCAGAGGAACAGGAAGTTTGCTGTGGGATTGTGTCTTTCAGAGGTGTTAGAGAAACTACACTCATGAAGTGTTAACTGCATGACTGTCTAAACAAGACCTGAACAAGGATGACACCAACAGACATACTAACATGGAAAGAGCATACCAAATGGTTATTCAATACCAAATAGGTGACACTAAACACACACACACACACACTAAACACACACACACACACACACACACACATATGTTATGTATATCAGTAACATTATACAGAATGAGCTTATTATATTTATATATCTAGGAATATATATATTTAAAAAATCATGAATTTGAGAGACAGTGAGGAGGAAACATGAGAAGGGAGAAGGGAGAAATGATGTAATTATATTATAATCTCAAAAGGTAATAATAAAAATAAATACAAAGTGTGCATTATCAACAGGGACAATAATATAATACTAAAAGCCTAAATACTAAAGCAGACAACCAGAACTTATTACCTCCCATATCCAAGTTTGAGCTCTTTTGCTGAATTGGTCTTTTCAGAAACTTGTTGACACCAGGGGTCATCCCTACTCACTGAGTTTCTTTGTACTTCTGCCACATGGCTATTATATACTGTACCTATAATCCAAAAAGTTTATTCATTTTATGTGTATGAGTGCTCTGTTTTCATGCACACCAGAAGAGGGAATCAGATTCTGTTACAAATGGTTATGAACCACTATGTGCTTGCTGGGAATTGAACTCAGGACCTCTGGAAGAGCAGTCAGTGCTCTTAACCTCTGAGCCATCTCCACAGCCCCCTATACCAAAGAGTTAAAAATAGAGTGTGAATGCTTAGTTTTGTCAATATTCTTTCTCAGGAAACACTAGTAAGCCTTTTTTCTCATTCTTTGGCCAAATTCATGTTTTATGCTCACTCCTAAATCATTCTTTTCACTCATACTTTGTAACAGGGACTTCTTATGGCTTAGATGTAGAGGATCCAGCATGGGCTCATTTGTTTGAATGTTTGGTAGCTGGTCTCCAACTGGTGGCATTGTTCTGAGAGGCTGTGAAACCTTTTAGAAATGAAACTTTAGTTGGTGGATATAGGGCCATGAAGGTGACTTTTGGGAGTCATAGGCCAACCTTCATTATGCTTCCTAGTATGCCTACATGCAATGAGCCATACCAGTAGCCCTGTCACTAGAAATGAAGCCATCGTGTCCCCACACCATTACAGACTAACTCCCTACACCATGAGCAAAAATGCCCTGTCAC